>JAECMU010059552.1:15324-25507 GCA_016106625.1 Dracogyra subfuscus
CCCCCCCCCCCCAACCTTCCGTCTTGGACGGAAGAGCTTGTATCGCAAGCACTTGCACCCACGACAGGCGTGCGCTACAACAGCTTGCTCTGAATGTGCACGTTAAACCCTATGACCTGACCTGACCTGACTATTTTACATTGCCTAATAAACTAGTGTCAAAGCCTCCAATATAAAGTGCTATATACACGATGACACATTGTTTCCACTCTACCAGTAATTGCCTTGTATCAATATGTTTGTGTGATTTTTTAATCAATGCTTACAACTTGATATCATTTTTTATTCAGGTTGTAGTTTTCACACACAGATATTATCTGTGATATTGGAGTGGGTTTTTTCTCATTTCACTACTGTGGAAAAAAACACCCGAGTGTCTACAATGTTTGCAAACAAATATAAAGGGCATCTTTGTGGAATATTACAAACACCATAAATGAATCTAAATGTCATGAAGATGAAATTACTTTGCAAACAATGCACTTATATCACGGTTCTCGTGTACTAGCTGCATCTCACAATAAACAATGCTGTCACAGGAAAGTATAGGACTGTGTCATTAACAATAATAATAACTTTATTTATAGAAGGTAGCTCAATTAGTTCTAGACCATTCTCCTCCAGGGCTTTCTTAATAACCAGAACAATACTAATAATAACAATATTAATTATAAAAAAAGAGTACACAGGGCTCGACCTTAGTGGTGGTCGAAATTGGTTTAACGGCCTTCTAGATATAATGGTTATCTGCCCTTAACGACCACTATAAATCCCTCCCATTGCAGTTCCTTCCTTATTTGACCTATATATAATGGTCACATGTCCATAACGACCAGCGGTCACTATTTTTCACCCAAAATCACAGGTTGAACCTTCTATAACGGTCACAAGATGATCGTTATAAAGACATTTTTTAGTTTATGTTTTGACCCTGGTTATGTCTTTACTTTTTCAGTCATCTTAAAATTTATAAATTAAATGTCTTTATATGGCCATGTCTGTAGGCTGTAGCTTTGTGTTTATATTCTGTCAAAGTAAAGTTCCATTGTAGTTCTTTGATCATAATTAAAAAACAAACGGACACTCAGTAACTTCCATGACACGCAGTTACTGGTGGTGTAATTCGATTGGTTCTCAGCATCCTCACTGAATAGTAGATGACTTCCCATTGGCTGTACATAATATAATCTGTAGGTATCGTCACTCTATTGTCAGATGGCACTTCCTGCAAGCACTCTTCAACTGAACTCCACTCCACCACCAGTGTCAGATGGCACTCTCTGCAAGCACTCTTCAACTGAACTCTACTCCACCACCAGTGTCAGATGGCACTCCCTGCAAGCACTCTTCAACTGAACTCTACTCCACCACCAGTGTCAGATGGCACTCCCTGCAAGCACTCTTCAACTGAACTCTACTCCACCACCAGTGTCAGATGGCACTTTGTGCAAGCACTCTTCAACTGAACTCTACTCCATGCATCTGTCCTGAAACCACACACTAGTATTGTACTAGTCCTAAAACAGGACAGCACATACCACAGCCATGAGACACTAGTGAGAAATGAATACTGCAATCTTGACATTCAGTATAGACTATTAGAAAAGAAAATCATAATGTGATGTACCACAGAAGCCGTTCCTTGTCATGGGTTAACTCTTATATACTGTACACTCTTTACCACAAACAGGACAATACATACCATAGCCATGAGGCACTAGTGAAAAATGAATACTGCAATTGTGACATTCAGTATAGAATATTAGAGAAGAAAATCGTAATGTGATGTACCACAGAGGCTGTTCCTGGTCATGGGTTAACTCTTATATACCGTACATTCTTTACCACAAACGGGACAGCACAGATCCTAGTTTTTGATATACTTATGAACTACTTGTGGCTGGTGTATGAACTAATAGGACCATCAATGGGGATCGATTCTATGATCCACTGCTCTGCAGTTGAGTACTCAACCAATGAGGTACATGGCGGCAGTAAAGTCACTATAAATACATATTACTAATTACTATCATAAATCTGTCAACTTTTATATTTATTAATGTCGCCAATAGGACACTAATCATTGATCTGATTTTTGTCAAATTTTAATGTTGCTAATATTTCATATCATAGTCACTATATTTAACATATAAAAACCACTAATTAATATCTGCTGATGTTTCTATATTTAGAATTTACCAATACGTTATCAGAAATTGATGTCTTGCTATATTTTAATGCAGCTAATGTTTCCATGATTTATCTTATCACAAATTATTAAATGCAGTCATTTAAGGCATGAAATCCTATAACTTCTCGGACATTTTAAAGTCATTTTGTTGATCTCAAATAAGAGGTGGAAACATAAAAGAAATCTCGAAATCCAAGTTACGAGGGCTCTCTATCGAGGCTTATTAATGTACATCTGTTAAAAATATTTCAAGAGTTTTTTTCCATATGAAAGGCCTGCAGTGATCGACATCACAGATAAATCTTCAAGCATGTTTTGGAGTGATGCAGATTTTCCCATTCCATGACTCAATATATGTACTGGTCAAGATAAAATATATATTTTTTTTTTTATAATACGAAAGATTTCAAAATAAACATCATAAAAAATGTAACCCTGACATAAAAATATTCTCTATATATCCACAGTTGTGTACTGTATGTGAGCCACTGAAAGTTAACTGTGTCAAACTGATAAGTATATATGAGTTTTATCACGTCTTAATAAACATATTTGTTTACGTCCATGTAATACTGGCTCTTTGTGCAAATGCTGTGATATCAGTAACTTGAAAGCAACCTAAAAATGTTATCTATAGCAAAGATAATATGAAACCATTACTGCGTACAATAAAACAAATGTAACAGTGTACTATGGTGGCTACCATTCTTTCATTCGGGGGAAAAGAAAATGCATGCTAGTCTAATGCCAGCCTAGGGCATTACATTTTAGCAGCTTAAAGCTCTAAAGAATTATACAAGAAATGCACTTTAACTACATATCTGCTATTTTAATTCATTAGCAGCAAGGCCTCTTTTTTGTGCACTTCACACAGACAGAACAGCACATACCATGGCTTTTGACACACTATTACACTGAGCACAGGTTCACATTGGGAAATGTCAAGCTGTAAATTGAGATTCATCACCCCCCCAAAAAAAACCAACCCAACAACAATCCAACCCACAAGTACAAAACAAAAATAATTTGTATAGAGCTGCAATATTTTCTTATAAATTAAGTTGATAAAGTATAAATGGTATTTAAACACAGCTTTTTTAACTGCCACAGTATAGTCATTTTCTAGGAATAATATATTCAAATGCTATACTGCTTTTTACAGTGAACATTGTAAACATCAATTTTCTTGGAAAACTATAGTAACCCCATATGGTTTATACAGCAAATCAAATTGTACTTTTAAAGAATGCCTTGAAGAAATAATAATAAACTAACATTGGCCAATTTTAATATCAGTAAACTTGCATGGTTCCAGCTGCAATTCAACACTGCCTCCAACAGACCTAACGTATTTCACATAATTACAACTGCATATATGCATGCGTGGAGTTCGGCACTTGCTAAGTTAAATTGCATCATGAAGAGCCAATAGCTTGGGGGCAGTTGGTGTCCATCTTGGTGTGGCTAAAGCAAATGGCGAACTAAAACTGCATACCAAACAGGAACATGTCTACTACTTTTAACAAGTAAAATCAAAACTGAATGCTCATATGGATTTCCAATGATGTTGTAAATGATAAAATACTGATTCATTTGACAGCACTTAAAATTTAATAAAATATACCCCCAGCTTTTTTTTCATTTTATTCTTTTAAAAAAGTACAGTCATATAAGTGGTGATCATTGTCATTCACAGTTTATTCATTCATTCATTTATTTATTCATTCATTCTTTACTATCATTTGTATCAGTCACATACAACTTCTTTTGTAGATTAAAAAACAAAACAATTTCCTTCACCATTTTAAATATTTTAGCCCATTCCTTGCTGTGTTTTTTTTACTTTTGTCGGTTGATTGGGAAATAAGAAGAGTTTTATTTCCAACATTCAAACTAGGCACTTAAAAAAATAAACCCGTACTGAGTTTATATTAAAGGCACTATTCTGAATTTGTAGCTATTTATCTTATCATATTTTTGGCTCATCTAATCTTTCTTAAAAATTAAACTTATTATGCTAGATTTTCTTGCCTTGACTAGGAATACAGTGAAAGCATGCTATTACGAACATTGATTAAAATTGGTCTTAATAGTGGGGTGGTCCCAATACCGAATTACCAACATTCAAAATGATTTTTCTTTTGCAAATATTGATTGTGACATTAATGTTCTTCCTTTCTTTTTGGCTGTCATCAGCTATGTGTAAACTGATAATATTCATTGGCGATGACTCTGTATTAATATTTACATTGAAAGAAAGAAAGAAAGAAATGGTTTATTTAACAATGCACTCAACACATTTTATTTACGGTTATATGGCATCAGACATATGGTTAAGGACCACACAGACAGGATAGCACAAACCATGACCTTTGATGAACCAGTTATGGATCACTGGTCGGTGCAAGTGGTTTACACCTACTCATTGAGTCTTGCGGAGCACTCACTCAGGATTTGGAGTTGGTATCTGGATTCAAAATCCCATGCCTCGACTGGGATCTGAACCAAGTACCTACCAGCCTGTAGACCGATGGCTAACCACGACGCCACCGAGGCCGGTTATTTACATTGAAATGTAAGAATAGCCATTATCAAACCTGAATCAGGTATTTGTGAGCTTCAACCCATTCTTTTTCTTAATTATTACACAACAGAGATGAAGAACTGTCTAGACAAATGATACCCTCCCGATGTTTTAGGACGTCCACTGTACCAGAGGTACTAAAATCATGTGTGAGCTGGCAGCATAGCCCAGTGGTACAGTGCCCGCCTGATGCACGGTTGGTCTAGGATCGATCCCCGTCGGCTAACCACTGAGGTTTTTTCTCGACATAATCATATGTCCGACGCCGATATAACCGTAGTTAAAATGTGTTGAGTGCGTCGTTTAAAAAAAAAAAAAAAAAAAAAAAAATCATGTGACTTCTGTCTCACTTAACGAGGGGTGAGATGTAGTCCAGTGGCAAAGCACTCGCTTGATGCTCTGTCGTTTTGGGATTGATCCCTGTCAGTGAGCCCATTCTGCTATTTCTCGGTCCATCCAGTGCATCACAACTGCTACATCAAAGGCTGTGGTATGTACTACCATGTCTGTAGGATGGTGCATATAAAAGAACCCTTGCTGCTAATCGATATCTCAATATCTATGTTGTCTTTAAACATGAGTTTGATGCCATATAACTATAAATCTGTTGAATTCATTGTTAAATAAAACATTTCTTTCTTTCACTTGACTTATTGCAGCTAAGTGTTGCATTTATACTTATGTCTTAATACCGGGGTAGTTTTACTATAAAATAAAAAGGAAGTATTTCGGTCTTTAAAATATTGGTCTTTATATGGTGGTGGGCTTAAAACTGAAGTGATCGTTACGTGGGATTTTACTATATATGTATATCCAATACATTTCTTGCCATGCTGTTTGTTGTTTTGCACTACTCAAATTTAAGCTAAACAGAATAATAAGTACACCACCCATGGATGTTTAAAAATTAATTGAACCATTTGAAAACACTTTGTTGGCTGTACAATTTGTAGCGTGGCTATAAAAGTAGGCATCCGGCCACAGTTTTGATGATTAATAAAAAAATATGTAGAAATATGTTTCATGCAGTAATTGTAACCCCCCAAACCCCACCCTCCCCGCCAAAAAAAACAACACCCACCCACACAAAAAACAACCTCATACAAAACGACAACACCACAATAAAAACCCACAAAGATAGCTAACCTAATTTTATTTTTAGTAGTTGCTTTATGAATTTATATTATTATCTTTTTTCAATCAATATTAAAAAAAAGAAAAAAAGAAAAGAAAAGCCAAATCTATATTCAGGACTACTGATTGGTAATACCTGCCTCGAGTACTATAATTCAACACTAGGTAATTAGTAGTTGACAAGCAGTTTGGATGGAAAGGCTACACCTGGTATACAGCAATAAATAAGCCGACTGGCTAATCAGTGCTAGGATGATGAACCTGGTCTACCCCTGCACCATGCTCTAATTCCCTGTATAGAATGAATGAATATTTAACGACACCCCAGCACAAAAAAATACATCTGCTATTGGGTGTCAATCTATGGTAGGGGCCGTGACGTAGCTCAGTGGTACAGTGCTCGCTCGATGCACGGTCGGTCTGGGATCGATCCCCGTTGGTGGGCCCATTGGGCTATTTCTCGTCATAGCCAGTGCACCACAACTGGTATATCAAAGGCATGTGTTATCCTGTCTGTGGGATGGTGCATATAAAAGATCCCTTGCTGCTAATTGGAAAGAGTAGCCCATGAAGTGGCGACAGCGGGTTTCCTCTCTCCATTACTGTGTGGTCCTTAACCATATGTTTGATGCCATATAACCGTAAATAAAATGTGTTGAGTGCATCGTTAACTAAAACATTTCTTTCTTTCTTTTTTTTTTCTTTCAATCTATGGTGATGATCAACATCAATATAAAAAATCAAGGTTTAAACAGAAACAGTGTAAAGAACTACAAAAACACAAGTATCACAGAATTTTACGGATATTGATTTTACTCAAAATGTCAATTTTGTGCTGTATTGGCCATTCTCAAAGAGAATGTTACACCCCTGCACCACGGTGAGGTTACAGCAGGGGTCCCTGTATAGAGTCACTCACAGGAAGATGACTGGAAACTGAGACTTATGCAGCTGTAGGTGTGTACTTTAATGGCTGCTGACAACAACATTTTTAATGGATATTTAAGTGTCAACAGGAAATCATAAAACTGACCAATTAGGTAGTCCCAAAGAAAAGAAAATTATCACTTGGCTATTGTGAGTGGTTCTTTTTGTGGAGCTGATGTCACTTTTCCCCAAGCTATACCACCAAATGTCAAAAAAATGAAACAGGAATAATCATGTTTTTTTAATTAACTTTAAAATTACATGTTTTTCATTTGTTAAAGTGTCAGTATGTGTTGTTGGTCCAGGTATGCATCTTTCCAACACATAAGGTTCCTGTTAGAGTTGACCATCTCTTTAAAACATTTATGTGACTGCTAAACTTCTCTTTTTAAATGAAAATAATGGTTAAAAAGAATATTTACAAAACTAATAACTCCAAATGATAGGATCCTTTCAAACCTAACTTGAACGATTTAGTCAGGGATAAAGCATGCTGCACGTGCTGCACATGTAATCTCATATTTAGTTTCTGACAATCTTAGCTCTGTTCCACCGGAATATATTACTATCACTAGTATCGGATTTATAAGGTTTAAATTACATGTTCATTTGATGATGTAGATATTTTTGGCCTCCTGGGCTAAAGCGGTGTACTTGTGACATCAGGTATGGATTAACGCCACATAACTTTGTGTTTTTGTTGTCAGTTGTTCCAGTGTTGATGTGTAGTGGTCTACCACACTTTCCAGCTGAGCTTACTCTCATACCTCAGCTATTTCGCTGTTAGTGTTAATAATAAATAGTAAAGTTTCTTTTGTTTAATGACACCACTAGAGCACATTGATTTATTAATCATCGGCTATTGGGTATAAAAAATTTGGATTAAACCCATTTACCTCTTGCAGTAATTTGGTAATTTTGACATACAAGTCTTACAGAAAGAAAACCTGCTATAATTTTCCATTAGGTCAGGTCAGGTCATAGGGTTTGACATGCACATTCAGAGCAAGCTATTGTAGCGCACACCTGTCCTGAGCACAGGTGCCAGCCTTGGACGGCTCCTTCTTCCAGGATTTTCCATTAGTAGCAAGGGATCTTTTATATGCACCATCCAACAGGCAGAACAGCACATACCACAGCCTTTGTTATACCAGTCATGGTTCACTGGTTGAATAATAATGAATAGTGATCTACAACACTTTCCTACATTACTGGACTCTCATTCGAGTTGGAGCCAGTACTGGGATCTGAACCCAGAATCTACTAACCTTAACCCTGATGGTTTAACCCACTAAGTCATTGTGGCTTGGGGTTGTCATACTTCATGTCATACTCCAAGGAACCAGTCTTTTGTGTATTTGTTTTTACACATGTACTACTTACTGTAACAGCAGGATGACCAGGCCCCCTGCTTATAAACCTTAAAGTCTAGACTCCAGACTTTAACATCATGGCAATGCCATTCAAATAGCAGAGCCATGCCGCTGGCATCCAGAGACAGGGCTCTGGATGGACATGCTCGAAACCTTAGTGGTATAGAAGCATGTAAATCTGTCACACACACTCAAATAGCACTACATTAAAGTCTATTAAAGTCTAGACTTTAAGTTTTATAAGCACAGGCCCAGAAGCCAAATTTGATAAATCAAGCAAGAAGTTGTCAAGTAATGTGTAATTAATGTTATTATTATGATTTAAAAAAAATCTAATAGCCAAAATGAGTTTACACTGTAAAGGTCAATACACTTGAGATAAACCTACTGAAATATTTCGGTTCAATTATGATCATCATATATGAACTGGATTACCTATTATCTGTCTCTTGTGAACTGTTCTTCAAAGACACCTTCAAAGGCTTGTAGTTTACAAAAATACTTCGCTCAACACTGTTGATAGGCAAATTCCTTGTAGATTTATTTTTAATTTCTTTTTACTACCTGGTACTCTTGACTGTGCAAATTAGAAGCCCATTTGCCAAAACCTCCACAAGATTATACGTATGTTTATATTAATTAGCATTTATAATTTATCATATTTTTTTTCATGTTTGGCATCTTATTTTACACCAAAAATATTTCACTGCAGAAACGTGATCATGATAAGGACAACAAAAAGAAAATATTTACGTATATTAATTTGAACTATACTGAACAGCAAATCGATGCAAATAATTACTTGTATCAAAATTAGAAAAACATATTATGACTTACAGGAAAATAATAATTTGTTTAAAAGGTTGCTACTTTGAAATCACTAAAGCTCACCATTCTAATGTGTTTCTTACTACTATGAGTAATGAAAACATTTCACCATTTGCATGTTCCTCATGAAGTCTGTGTGTTTGTAGCAGTACTAGAAATTGATGTTTTGAACAGCCTATTGAGTATGAAAGTCAAAACAAATCAATAGTGTGTTGTTAAAGCATATTAAATTGTTTTTTCTCAATGCCACATCTTAGCATAGATGACAGAAATGGAGCCGTATGGTGTTTACAAGCTGGATGAACAGTCCCAAGAGTAGCCAGAAATGTTGGTGTACACAGATTCATCCAACAATTCCAACAGACTAACGCAGTTGCAGATCGACCGTGAAGTGGATGACCTAGAGTGACATCTAATAGACAGGACAGATACATTGTGATGTCACATCTATGAGATCGCTTTTTAACAGATCAACAGACCACTGATACACACAACAGACCAATCAGTGATACAGTTAGTTGTCATTTGAGACCGGCAAGAACACATAACAAGTGTTCTTATATTGGGGGGGGGGGAGGGGGGCGATTCCTGTCAATCACTCCAGCCAGTGCACCATGACTGGTAGATTCATGGCCATGGTATGTGCTATCCTGTCTATGGGATGGTGCAAATAAAAGATCCCTTGCTGCTAATTGAAAAGAATAGCCCATGAAGTGGCAACAGCAGGTTTCCTCTCTTAGTATATGTGTATATCACTGACGCCAAATAACCGTAAATAAAATGTGTTAAGTGTATCGTTAAATAAAACATTTCCTTCCTTATGTTGGTCAGATTCTAACAAGATGTCACCAACTAGCTCGGCTTAACTGGGCCCAGGCTCACCGGAATAAGAGAAATCAACAATGGAAAATGTCATCTTTTCAGATGAAAGCAGATTTGTATCCATATGGCCTATGGTGTATGGAGACATCGTGTGTCGCTGATGTTATTCGGTGCCCATATGTTGGGGACAGTGTCATGTCATGTCATAGGGTTTAACGTGCACATTCAGAACAAGCTGTTGTAGCGCACGCCTGTCACTGGCGCAAGAGCTAGCAAAGCAAGCTCTTTTGTCCAAGACAGAAAGTTGGGGGGGGGGGGGGGGGG
>JAECMU010059555.1:0-10173 GCA_016106625.1 Dracogyra subfuscus
CGATATATGGCGATGTTTAATCTGCCATTCAACTAGTGCTGCAACGATAAGCCGGCATGGCGATATATGGCGATGTTTAATCAGCCATTCAACTAGTGCTACAACGATAAACCGGCATGGCGATATATGGCGATGTTTAATCTGCCATTCAACTAGTGCTACAACGATAAACCGGCATGGCGATATATGGCGATGTTTAATCTGCCATTCAACTAGTGCTACAACGATAAACCGGCATAGCGATATATGGCGATGTTTAATCTGCCATTCAACTAGTGCTACAACGATAAACCGGCATGGCGATATATGGCGATGTTCAATCAGTTCCAAACAAACCGCGCATCGCGATTTTTACACGTTATTGTTTTGCTTGGGGTGTTTTTGTTGTTATTGTTGTTTTGTTGTTGTTTGTTTTGTTTTATGTTTGTTCGGGGGGGGGGAGTCTCAGGGGAAAGGTACACACACAAACATACAAAAGTACTTTATAAAATTACATGCTTTTTGTCCTAGGAGATCTTATTGACGTCAATATTGGTGACCATCAAGTGTGTGGGAACTTTGTCACTGTAATATGTTTTCCCACGATATCTGTCTGAATAAAATGTGGCGATAATTAAATGTAGGAGAGTCATTGATCGTAGTTGTTAAAAACGTGGTTTGGACATTTGAGCCAGTAGAGGTCAAAATCATCCAATCAGCTATATTATTAAAGTTAAATTGTCTGGTTACCATATTATAACATCATGTACAAATATGAAATACACAGTCAAATGCTCTTTAAAAAAAACTCGTGTGTGCTCGCTATGAACGAATATCGTCGAAAGTATACGCTTGATTCGTCGTCAGAGCCGCCATAGCTCGGCAAAATACAAACGACAGCCTGTTGTCAGTTTCTATTAACACGTGCGTTTGCCGATTTCAAACACACGGACTATTTATTTTTGTAGATGGTGATTTTGTCATCAAACAAATTAAACATGTTCGATCTCTCTAACACATGGCAACAAATGGTGTGGGTTTTTTTCTTTTTAAATGCCGCACACGGCAAACACGATTTAATAGTGTCTGTAATTGTGTTGAAGTGTAAGCAAAACATTGTCTTCGAGAACCGATTTGTCTCAACGCTTTTTATATACACGTTTATTTGTTATTCGTGCCGTTAGGTTCACGCGCAAACTGTGACAATTCGCAGACGGCTCTTGCCTTTTGTTTCTCCGTAACAAAGTAATGCATTTTCTTGTACGCCAAGCAGACAAACAACAGATTGCTAATAAAAAAGGCAAAAAAAAAAGGCTATTCTATTGACGCGAAATACAATGAATTTGCACACATAATATTATATTTATACTTACAAAGTCTTTGTAATAAGTAATTAAAGCTGCATTGTCTGGTTTAAATCGTAAACAATCAAGTTCTAAATTCAAATACAAGCATAAATGCATGTTTAGCGGGCAGCATAGCCCAGTGGTACAGTGCCCGCCTGATGCGCGGTCGGTCTAGGCTCGATCCCGTCAGCTAACCACTGGGTTTTTTCTCGACATCACCATATGTCCGACGCCGATATAACCGTAATAATAATGTGTTGAGTGCCTCGTTAAACAATTTTTTATTTTTTTTTAAATGCATGTTTAATTCACTCGCGAGTTGTCGTCATTAACGCCAGTAATGTTTAAATAATTTAAAATTTCAGACACTGCAGCTTTAATTGTAAGTAATAATAGTCCATGAGCCAGAGGGGTCGATCGATACCATCTGGTGGGACGAATGCTCATAGTGATTACTGTCAAGGCATACATTCCTAGGGATGAAACATTTATGATAGCTTTCTGTGTGTATCTTACCCATTTTGTGACCCTACCCCCATTCCCACGACAGTTATATGTTTACAGAATGGCTAAAGAGTGACTATATTAAAAGCATTGTAAAATATTTGTCAGGGCATTTAAGAAAACAAAATGTGGAGGAATGGGAGATAATGGATTGCCGAATTCAGATATATTACCAATATTGAAATCCTTTGAGGATTAGGGTCTCATATAACACTTTTTCTCTAACGTTACAACATAAAACAATTCACAGAGTTTTACTTGTCAGTAGAAATAACATAAAGTTTAGGTTCAGCACCTCAAATATTTTTTTAAATGTTCTAATTAATACAGAAGCTCATTTGGACATCCAGTTATTATTTACATCCTATAAATAAAGTTTTGTTGCAGGATTTACTGTGTAATTACACATTTTATAACCCTACCCCTATTTCTTCAACAGCAATATTTCAATAGAATTGCCCCTGAGCGTGCTGTAACCTCACTGTGGTGCAGGGGTGTAACATTCTCTTTGAGAATGGCCAATACAGCACAAATTGAAATTTTGAAGAAAAGTCAGTATTTATCTGAGATATTTGTATTTTTGCACAGTTCTTTACACTGTTTTTATTTAAATCTAGATTTTTTTTATATTGATGTTGATCATCACCTTATTTGGTTGCATCACCGTAGTTTGACAACCAACAGCCGAGGTATTGTTCGTGCTCCGGTGTCGTTAAACATTCATTTATTCATTCATTCATTTATTAATTGGAATTTTTAACAGTTACCAAATAAAACACATCATAAACTATTTATTAGGATGGTCAAGGCTAAAATAAGAAAGAGCAAGGTAGTGGAATATGAATTTCAGAAATAGAAGCAATCGTGTCATCCCTAGAGGGTTAGGGTCTCAAGTAACACTTTTATTTTTACATTACGTAGGGCAATTTCCACCATTTCTCAACAGTAATTTCAATTGAAATTTAGGTTGACATCTTCAAATGTTCTGTTTTAGGTATTTTATTGCACACAAGTCTATATTAGGCCGTAAATACTACTTAGGTCCTGCATGTAATAGTCGGGTTGCCAGATGTCTAAATATGACCTAACCTTGAACTCGGGTACATACAATGTTTTATGGTGGATTAATGTCATTTAGAATATCCTAAATCATAAACTGCATAATGACACTTTGTCATCACTGAGCAATCTTTTTTACGGCTGTTTTAAAAATATCTCCCACAGGCTAAGAAAATACCGTTTTTAAGTTAGGCCTACTGCGTCATGCTATAATGTCCTGTAGGTACAAAGTTAGTAAAATACTTCTACCTATTTAGATACCTTATACAAACATTAAGGAATAAATAAAAATATATAGCAACATGTAAGTGGAGTTTACTTGTGGCCATTTTGGTTTTCAAAATGGCCGCCATTGCAAATTTAGTTTTTCAATACTACTACTCTCAGGCAAAACTAAACTTTGTTTTAACGTGGTATAAAAGTAGTTATACCTGATTCCATGACAACTACATATACAAGAATATTTGTAACCTGTATGTTATATATGACCACTATTGTATTATAACAATTTTATTTATTGAGTATATGTCCAAGAATCACTTGAAAGAGCATCTTTATTTTAATTTTTTACCAAAAATCAATATCTCTGTTAAAATTTGACAAGTAACTATATAAAATCATCTGCATCATATGTATCATTTTATACTGGATATAAGGTGAACTTTGTTACATATGTAAATCTAGGCATGTTACAATAGTCCAGTAGCTGTCACATTTCATTGGCTAATATAACGTTTAGGCGGTCACATTTTTAGTGCTCAGAAAGGGAAGTCTTAATCTAAATCTAATCAATATTATTTTGTAAAATACTTATATGGTTCCTTGCATTAAATATCATTATATGTAACATCTTTGTGCTCATTCAGTTTTGATACAGATGGTGTTGAAACCATACTCTGTAGACAAAACACTATAGAGTGATTCATGGTTGAATACACTCACGACTATTGTAACTTCTTTTGGAAACAGTTTTGTGAAGAGATACTATATTTAATATGTTAATGACAGATTCGTAATCGTCACATCACATTTTATGGGAAAAGGTTTTATTTTGAATGCGAAGTCCTTTTAAAATAATCATACAATTTTAATTAGCAGTCTTCTTTAAAACACAATTTATACTGTAAAATGTGATATGTATGTACAATCTCATTATTATTATTCATCAGTGTAATTTTCATCATGCATTATTTTTAGGATTATTACAAATGTCCGGTGCCACACATTGTCTACAAATGGTGCAAGAAAAACCTTGACATGAACTGTTATTCTTGAGCAGGCATTTTAGCAAAGCAGTCACATACCATTACTACCATAAGCTTTGGTGGAACACACACCAGTACAATGACTGGATATGCCATTTATAATGTCACACCCAGTCAGATATAGTAACATTTCATGGGTTTAGCTAATCGATAGCTTTCCACACCATGGGTTTAACTTGCTTGATGTGCTCAATCAATGCAAGATCAGTAGAAAGCAGACTTTTGATTTGGGGAATTTATCTTTTACTTGTAAATATAGTGTGCTTCAAGTGGTTCATGGACGAAAGTATTGTTTCATCTTATATAGCAACCCACTGTTCAGCTGTAATCAGTCATGGAAGTTTACCTCTTGTTCTTCCAGTGCTTCCAGACCAACATCATGATTCAACATTACTGATATATATGTAGTAGGTGATGGTGTCACATCCTATAACAGCATGCACTGCTAGGAACTGGAGAAATTTGTCACCAAGACAAAAACATAGAAAACCTATACTGATATATTTGCATTGCTGGTATTCTTCTGCTGGAAGTGGCAGTTTTTTCACATTTACATAACAAAAGCCTACAGTCAAATTATTAACATTACTGCCACAGCTAACAAACCCCAACAACACTTGGGAGACCAGTCTGTCCATGTACTTGCAGTATATGACATCACATGATGTAACACAGACAGCTACCTCTTTATCAAGGGCTGTATCAGTACTGCTGAAGCACGGCGTTAGTCTGAAGGTACATCACGGTATACGTGAACAACAACGGTTTGGTAGTTTGCTATACAAAAGGAAACAATGTAACATTTGTATGAAACACTTGAAATACACCATCTTCACGAGTAATAGATTCAAAGGTCGATATCCTACTTATCAAGCTAGCACATCTAGAAGGCATGCTTTGAAAAACTGCCGATCACCAGAACTGAATGTGAATATATCCGAAATTATAAACAGCATGTCCATTCATTGTACTGGTGTGTCTACAGTGGTCCATCGGAGCTTATGGAAGTAATGACATATGCATGCACTGCTAAAAGTGCTAGCTTCATGAATAACTATTCATGTCAAACAGCAGAGTAAACTTGCAGCATTGTTTGCAAATATATGGCGTAGGACATGGACCAAGCATCAAATCATGCATGATAAAAATGACAGTAATTTCATCATACATGAATATCACATTTCACTGTAAAATATGATTCAAGGCAGGAGACAGCCAGTTCAAATTAGGTGGTTATTTTAAAGAGACTTCGCCATTTAAACCAAAGCTTTTTTTCCAAGAAAATTGGTTCCAGTAATCAACATAACCAGTATGAATAATGACAAAGTGTACGTAGCATGATGATTACTAATCTTCCATTAGCATATAAAAGACGATAACAGTATTTGTACAGATTCCAAAAGTGGATACGAAAGTAAAAACCTTTATACAGCTTTCTTAAATCAAAGTACCTATGAATCAGCTCAGGGATGTGCACAGAACGATATTTCAAGGAAGGATCCATAAGTATTTTAAAAAGTATCTCTCACATTGTTAACAAAGTTATTTTCATCTGTACCGTATTTAAGATGCATAACGTAACCATGCAATGCAAATGTTCCACAGCCAATGAAATTTGACAGCTACCGGCTTATGCCTGCATTTACGTATGTAAATATATGACATATCAAAATTGGTAACATTGTGTGTCCTGATTCTAAAGTTTATTAAAGGGACTGACCTGTGCTTTCAGACCTAGTAAGACTTATGTGTGTTCCCATAAACATACGTGACAGGGTAGCAAGGGGCAACTGCCCACCTTGTGTTGGGGAAAACCCATCAAATTCGGGCAAAAACAATAGGGATATTTGGGCAGAATGAGCTAGCCTGAAATGTGTCCACCATGTATTCCCATCATTTTAACCACAGTATTAGTTGTAATCTGTTTGGCAGTAATGCAAATATAAATATACGTTGGTATTCAGGTGCTTTAAAACACTATCTTACTTTCATATGTTTTACATATAAAACATTATATGAATAAAGACATGTGTAATGACCTTTGGTTGCAATTTGTTTTTAATTTCGTTTGGTCATTGTAAAAACATTTATAAGTGTTTACCTTCGAAATTATTTTTCACAAAAATAGATATTGAGATAGAAAACATTATAACGTCCAGAAATACATGGATTATATAAATAATCATATTCTAAGCAAGAAAACATAAATACATGGATTATATAGATAATCATATTCTAAGCAAGAAAACATAAAAAAATGGATTATATAGATAATCATATTCTAAGCAAGAAAACAAATACATTTTAATTTTAATAATGCATTAATAACTTATTTGTCGAAAACGTTTTGAAATGGCTACAAACTGGGGACAGTCCAATCCCTTTAATACAAGAATAGACTATTACTCTCACATTACTCTTAAAGTATATTATAGACATTAGTTAAAAATAAAATCAATATTTAAAATTATTTAAACTACCCGGTATGCCAAAATATCATGTTACTTGCAAGGTGTAAATAAGATTAAATTGGGATTTTTATTTTTAAATCTGTTATTTTTAACTTTCTCCTGTGAAAATCATTTAAGAGATTTAATTTATGTTTTTAATAGCGTCATTGTTGCTGAAAATTGCAGTTCCATTTTTGGCGGTACCCCCGCATTAGTTTCAACCTCTGGTATATACTGTATAACAACTAAATAAGAAATACAAGTATATTTATTTATTGTCACTGGATATTAGTATTTGCACAAATAATCAATGTCACATATTACTACAAATCATACCTACAGCTGCTTTTACTCCGTTAATATTTGACGGTGCACGTCGATCATCGATTTATTGTCATCGTTGTAATATAACCATGACTACACAGGTATTATTGTTTAAACTTGTATCTATGTACAGAGTCCATGGATGATACTAACATATCATAATATGACCACACACAAATAGGCATACTGTTGAATCTCCAATCTAAGATTAAAACAACACATTTTTATCATATTCATGTTTACCTATGTGTTAACTGCATTAATATACTTGTAAGCGATTCAGCTGTACACGTTTCTTAAAATTAAATATTAATGCATAACTATCTTCACAATTATGTTAAACTAATCGAGACATTGAAAATAACATGATATGGTGTGTCGTACTCTCTGCTGAAAACACATGATAGAGCTTTATGTTTCCTAAAACTAGAGACTACCATGAGTTAGCATTGCAATATTTTCCCACCACCATTTAGCCTAATACAGACGAATCTATCTTGGGACAACATTGATAGACTAGGGGTGGCTCTCAGTGGCACGGCAGACAAGCACAGATAAATAAAAAATCCAAAGCTGGACTTAATTCGGTATGAGTACCAGATATTTCAATGTGAACCATCTCAAAGATACCTGCCTACTATCAATACATCTTGTTCCGAGAAGACTATTGCGTTTCAAATTGTGAACCAGAACCAAGACATCTCAGAATAAAACTACCTTTAGTAAAGGCTTTACAAACCATTGTCGTACTGATGAATCAAACAATTTGCAGAGGCATAACGATGGTTATGTCATTATTATCTTAAGAATGGAATCATATGATGGTGATTTTAAGGCTTGTACACAGGTATACAGGTATATGATTGCTGTAGACGTAATCCTTGAAGTAAGGATGTACAACCATGTATAGGTATATCATGAAGTTCTTCAAGTATTATGAGATTAGCTTGGTGAGTTTACTCTGGGCAAAAAGCCAACCACAGAAGAAAAAAAGCATGGTTAAAGACGTGTACCAAATGAAATCTGACAGCCTATTAGTTTACCAAGTTTTAGCAGAGTTAAACAATCTCTAGAAAGATTTATTCAAATGTCTGTCCCACAGAAATGAAGAGTTGTCAGAGTTTTTGATATCTTACAGTTAATAGATGCATCGCTTAGCCTTCAACGAGCAGCTCATGTGGAAATTGCACTTAAGGTAGTACTAAACCAAATAACTTCCGGCTGGGTCAAAGTTCGAAGTGCACCGAACTTTTGATAGAGAAGTGAACACCACAAGTCCTGTGATTGGTTATAAATGTGAGTGTTGGTTGAAAAAAATAATAGTTTCATCTGGGTAAATAAACTATGCAATTTTATTTCATCTAGTGCCAATGTATCAAGTAGCCTTGTGCTTGAAACATGTATGGGATACCTGGAAAAAAAACATACTCAACCTTTGTGCGGAACTAGGGTAGTCATAGACGTTATCCGTTATCTCAGAACCGAGCAGCTTGACCGCCAGTTTTCTCTGGGTCACTTGAAGTGTGAGAGGTGGTAGTATTTATATCCATGGCGTTTATGTTGATTGATACGCTGCAGGTAGGAGTTTTAGCCACATATGTTACTATTGTCGTCTATGGGATTTGATTTGGTAGTATGCACCCCTTAGGGCCATTATGTTAGTGATTCAACGGTCTTCTGCTTTGACAAGCTGTATTATGGCGCATGCACAGCGACTTATTAAGCACAAACCTATCTTCCAATTCAGCGCTCTGGTATGTTTGAAGTCTTTCAGATTGGCACCATGTTTTATCAGATGTATGACAATATTTGTTAATGCATTCCTAAAAACCCACTAAGTTAACATGAACAAAGATGGTCGGACTCTAGAGGTCACAACAGAGTTAAGGCTAAATTCTGCTGCTAAAACTACAGTAGAACATCAGTGTGTTATCATAAAGAGTGCTAAAGCGAAACATTTAAAGGATTATTATTACACATATATATACCAAAGTACTGGTAGTAAGCCTCATTCAGTGTTGATTAAATTCATTTGCTGAGAACATCTGTACTGAATAGTCCGTTTTTGCGGGTACGTACTGCCTCTGACTTGATGAATAACAAATAATAGGCAGCCTAGCTTCAAACGTCAGCGACTACATATAAGAATAAATCTCATGAGAAAATCACAACACGAAAAGCTGAAACATTAGCCATTTGTGACAAAAACCAAATGAATTGTAAACCAATCACTGTTTGTGTGCATCGCTGAGCTGACACAAGGCAGAGTTTCCAGATATCCTTACATTAGTACCTCTATAATGGGCCTCGTTGCAGATGAATTTGATATGAACAGATAGTCTAACAGAAATGTTTTAACTATTGTTGATGGTATTGACTTGGTCTAAGTAGAAAGCGGTGATCAGGTTACGAGTTTAGAGGTGGTAAATCAATGCTGCATAAAGCAGTATGATGTGAAAGCCACATAAAACAAGACAAATATCAACCCATGCAAAGAGAAAACACATTGGTTGCTACAGTAATTTTATATATAATTTATACACACACAACGTAGTTACTACTTAATAGGCAATCTTAATTAAAATGATATATTCACAAGGACCTGGATTTTAACAAGTACATGTATCTAGAGTAAGTGAAAGTATATAATGATATATGAAAATAAAAGACAGAGAAAGAGAGAGAGAAGAAGGATAGAAGAAAATCAAATATGCGCGCACACACACACACACACGTGCGCGCGCGCGCGCGCGCTTTGATTATGTACATATTTATCATTACCCGAACTCGGGATAGACGTATTCAAAACCCTAGTGGTGTATGGACACATTAAATTAGTTACTAAAATTATATCAATTACTTGAATCGGAGATGGGTGATTTTAACCTTTATTTTAAATCAATCTTTAACAATTTACTAAATTTATACATTTATATATAATTGTATATATTATTTTAAATTGATTTTTTAGTGTGGTGTTGTATGTTGTATGAAAGGGTGCGAATGTGAGGTCGTTTGGGATGTGGAGGGATATTTATCTGGCAGTAAAACGTCATCCTGCTACCTGGCTTGAGTTGTATATATTCTTCTTTTTTTACTTTTGGTGTAAATGTTTTTAAAAAAGTGTGCCGGTTTTTTAATATGTTATTATTTTATCATATTTTATCATTTTATGTAATAAAAATAAACATTTACCTTCTGTTAACATTTCCACCTTTCACCCCGTAAGGCTAAAATTATTTTTTT
>JAECMU010059558.1:0-11643 GCA_016106625.1 Dracogyra subfuscus
CCTCTTTAAAAATGTTACGCATGAACGTTCTTGAATAAACAGACGACGTGTAAATCTATCGAAAATACAGGAAGTTGATTTTGTTGTTTACAACACGGTAAAACTTGATATTACTGGCTTTTACCATGTTTACCAGTCTGAAATACTGACATTTTAAAGCACGCACTAACAATTTATATGATGTAGTTCACTAGCAGAATGTTGGTGATGCATTTATTTTTTAAACTGGTCGGTAGATTGATGAATTGACACAAAAACCGAAACGGAACGAAGTCCATATACACACGATTATGACGATACACATACACACTAAAACAGCGCGAGTACTCTGACTGTAAGAGAGCTAGACAGACATTTGGATATAAATGCGCTCTCATTACAGTCAGAGACCACGCTATTTATTTTTTGGCAATTCCCGACAACGACAAAGGTGTCAAGTCGCTGCAAAGATGTCCGCTCTAATACCCAATCTAATTAAAATTAGCTCCACTATTATCATGGGTGGACCAGTTTCGGTGAGCATAATCATTCGATTCTAAATCATATCAATATTTATACACAGACAGTTGTTATTCAATTAGCTAACTTTTTATTAGTATTTAGAATACGCTTCAAATGAGCAGTAAACTTGCCGCTATGTAGCAAAGATCACTGCACGTGCGTCAAAAACTGTAGCATGCATCAGCATTAAATATTGTTAACTACATCACCTGTTTCGGTGTTTGAAACATTTAGTGGTATAGCTTACAGCCAAAACTTTCCAACACAATACATTTTAGTGTTTTATCAAAACATATATGTTGTTCAATAAAACATGTACTTAAAATAATTTATAAAAAATATTTTAAGGCAAATTACAAAATGGAGTCCTCAAGAATCAATGTTAACAGACAACATTTTAGGAACACGACTATAACCATTCTGATGTCTTGCACTTGTGTTTAAAGATGAATAAATGAATAGTTATAATGGTAAAATTGCTTGGTTAAAACAAACCCAGCTGCATTTAGAATTTTAATAAATATATAAACAGATATCCAGAAATAATATATGTTTATGTTAAAAGATATAAGGACGATATATTTTTGGGAGGTATCTATAAATAGAGTTTTGGCAGCAGGCGCCGTGACAACCATGTGACTTCAATAACAATATAGCAGTACAGCTGAGAGCAGACAAAAGTAGCTGAATGTGGGTGCTGTCGGGGTTTATTTCTGTAGTGTGTGTATATTAGTGATTAATATGTGGATTTGTTTTAAAGGGACATTCCCTAGTTTCAGTTCATGAAAATTAACATTAAGTTTAGTTTAATTTACAAACCTGTAATACATTTTGATAAAGTTACAACTGAGTGAAACATGAGTCTTTGACTTTGAAATGGTGAAATACCCTCTAAAATAGAATAAAACTCGACTACATAACTGTTACATGTACTTCTCAGAGGCACGTGCCTTTTTAAAAATATGAGAAATGCATTTTGTGATATTAAAAAACACCAGGATGACCACAAACACTTCGAATGTACGAAAATGGATACTTTAAACAATAAAATTTAAGTAAAGTATGATTTCAGTTATTAAAAAACGCCTCTAATAGTCAAAACTATGTCTTAGTGTTTAAAAACTAGGGTATGTCCCTTTAATATTGCGCATATTCTGGGAATTGGATGACATTTACTGATCGATTATTGATTAGCATCAGTTGTTTGATGATTGATTGATTATTGACTACATGTAGTTTGTTAGTGGAATGTAATTTGCTTCTTTATTCTGCATTCTTTTACATATAGGTGTTGTTATATATATACATTGTGTATCTAATTAAAATGGCAAAATAATGTATGCATGTATTTGTAAGTTTTATTTCCTCATGTAAATACTAATTGCACAGCATATGTAATTTGTGTATTAAATATATTGTTGCTAACAAATACATGTATATTGATTTATGCACCAGAATATTGATACAAGCCATTTTCTTAAATTGTAGGTTGAGTTAAATGGATTAGAACACTGGGTGGTGATCACAACATTTGTGGATTGGGCAAATGGATCAAGTGGTGTACATTAAATCAGTGATGGGTGTTGCAAAATCATAAAGTTGTGCCTTTCTCCGATCCATATTTGATGTGTATGTTGCCATGTAACGGTATGATGACCCATGGCAGAGGTACGGTAGTGGTGCTGTTACAACAGGATGCACATTCTCCTAGATGATGTTTCAAAGAAAATGTATTAAAAACAAATACATTACTTCAGTTAATATCGTACTGAAACGAGTAGCAAGTTATGTAGGTCATTAATTAGTTTTTCTAATCATCAACACATCACTGATAATGGTCATTTGTTCTTCACTAACCAGTTGTACACAATTTAGTCACTGTTCTGTTTCATTCAGTAAACTCACTTGAACAAAATGCTATCACTTCACAATATCACCCATGCTGTAATGATAGCTGTCATAGCAACACTGGTTCGGAAATATCTTCAACTCAAGTTTCAGTATGAAGACCTCGAATTGGCAGTCCATTCCTGTGGAAGTAATTGTCCTGAGATGCCCGACAATGACCTTCAGGATTCAGCAGATTTAGACAAATGTAAGGAGAGTCTGAGTGACAAATATCAGCTGAACCAAATGGACCACAGGATTGATGAACCCTCCGGTTCTGTAGATGGTAAGGATGTGCATCACTCCAGAGAGTCTTCTATAGCCAGTGTACTGCGTACATCAGTTTGGTGCTATGGTAAAAACAGATCTGAAAAATTCTGCCATTTCCACAACCTCTGTTATTATAGTGAGCACAAAGATTTCGTTTTTGTTCATGGAGAAGACAGTGTGATGGAAGGTCTTTACGAAGGGAACTGCAGCACGTTGGACCTTTCTTCTGTGGAGGGTCACAACAAGTTCTTTTTCTCCTTCGTGGACGTTCTGTCTGAACAGTTTAGGAATGTGACAGTTCAGTGGGTGAATGAAACCAGTCTGATATTTTCCCGTTTTAAACCAGACAACTTGATGCATGTACTTCATGATGACATTTTGCCTCTGCATCACACAATCAAGTGGATCACGTTCCTGACAGGGCAGATGACATCTTCGCTTGATGTTCAGTTTGTTTTCATGGATGACTGGGAGGACAGTGAGTTTGATAGTTTTTATGAAACACTAACTGAGCATGTGCCTATTCATAAGATGGATTTAGACAACTCTGGCCAAGTGGTGTGTTTCTCAAACAGCTTTGTTGGAATCAGTAAAACAACCACGTGGTATCAGTATGGATTTGTTGAACCTCAAGGACCAAAACTACACACTGAAGTCACTTCTAAGCATATCCATGACACTGTACAACACCTACTGCAACATTTACTCAGTGAAGTAAATACTGATGACTATGGGCTGTATTTAGTTTTACTATCACGAAAACAGAACAGACTGATTCTAAATGAAGGAGAATTGATCATTGCCATAGCTCGAGAGAGTAAAATGAAAGTGCTGTCCATCAGTTTTGAGACTCACACCATCCATGACATGATACACATTATCCGTGGATCACGAGGAATCATCGGAATGCATGGATCCCTTATGTCTTTATCTTTATTCCTTCAGCCTGGCAGTATTATTATAGAGCTGTTTCCATTCGCTGTGAATCCATCAAATTATACTCCATACAGGTCTCTAGCGATGATTAAGGGCATGCATCTTGTATACAAAGCATGGGCGAACCCAGTGAAAGAAAACACCATTACACATCCCGAATATGTTCCCGAATTTGGTGGCATCCATCATTTACCGAACCCAGAGCAAGACTTAATAAAATCACAGACTGACGTCCCAACGCATTTGTGCTGCTCTGATCCGTCTTGGTTGTTTCATATCTATCAGGATACCATCGTGGCTGTCCAGAGGATTGCGGCCATCGTAAAGACTGCTATTGAAGAAAGTTCGAGCATCAGTAATTCAACTCCTTCGCCGATGGACAAGGCTGGTCTGTCTCCTGGACCAGTTAGCAATGCTGCATGCGAGAGAATTGTCAGTGAACGGATGCTGACTTTGAAGTTAACCTGGGAGCAGCCGTGGAACGTTCAGTACATTAAATTTGATAGCTTGAACTATGAGGTGTGGTTGCAAAACATCGGTAAGGACAATGAAATTGTTTCATTTCTGTTATCGAACAAAACTACGCATATTTTATCAAGGCCGATTGAACCCGATTTTACCTACCATGTTTGGGTTAGGTGTCTGATAGACGGACATGTCACTGGAGAATTTAGAAGTGTATTGGATTGTTAAATATAGTCTATCGAGATATAATTGTGTATAATTTACTACTATGAACCTACTACCAACTATGAACCTGCTTTAAGTGCGTTTTAATTCATGTCTGTGTTGTGTTTATTTATTAATAATGAGAATATATACTATTGAATGTATACGAACTCAACTGTCCTCTGTCCTCTGTCACTAAATAGACAGAATTCGGATAGAGGACATTCAAGCTGAATGTACTTTTAACAGCCCCTGACGTTGTGAGGGCAGTTGTATGCAGATAATAAAGTAAATATTATATTTAAAACAAACTACTGTGTAATAAAAATGGAAGCTGATGATTGTAAGCTGGTGTGAACCTTTTTTGCGGGATACACAACAACACATTGAGATGACGACTGTGTATATGATGGCCTAAATTTAATATGTGCAGAAAACACAACAAAAAAACAGAAAAGGTAACCCAAAACTAGATGAGGCAACGAAACTATTGTTATTTTACTTTCCAGAGGTTTATGTTTTTTTTATTGCTAGTCCGGTGTCTGGAGTGGGGTTGAGGTTGCTGACAAAGCCTGTTCATTTTACTCAACGTAAAAAGTAATAAAAACATTTTAAAAACCTACAAAATAGATTTTAATACATGCACGTAAAAACACTTGTATTTGAAAGAAGACGCATGGGTACATGACCCTGAACCTTCATGGTAGTTTGTGACTTTTTATCGGCACTTGTACTTTTTCAGTGTTAAAGCGCTGGCCTGGTGCGCTGTCAGTCTAGGATCGTTCCCTATCTGTGGACCCTTTGGAGTATGTTTGGTATGTGCTATCCTGTCTCTGGAATGGTGCATATAAAGATATCTTGTTACTAATGGAAAGAAAGAAATGTTTTATTTAACGACACACTCAACCCATTTTATTTACGGATATATGGCGTCAGACATATGACTAAGGACCACACAGATATTGAGAGAGGAAACCCTCTGTCGCCACTTCATGGACTACTCTTTTTCGATTAGCAGCAAGGGATCTTTTATATGTACCATCCCACAGACGGAATTGTACATAACACGGCTTTGATATATCAGTCGTGGTGCACTGGCTGGAACGAGAAATGGCCCACAGACGGGGATCGATCCCGCATCGAGCGGACGTTGTACCACCAGGCTACGTTCAGCCCCTGTTACTAATGGGAAAATGTAGCCAGTTTTCTCAATAAGACTACATATCAAAATTACCGTTTAACGACACCACTAGAGGACATTGATTTATTTACTATTGGTTATTGAATGTCAAACGTGAGGTAATTTTTGACATATTGTCTTAGGAAGACCACTACATTTTTGCATTAGTAGCAAGGGATCTTTTATATGCATCATCCCATGAACAGAATAGTATATACCACGGGGTTTGGTATACCAGTCGTGGTGCACTAGTTATAACAAGAAATAGCCAAATGGGCTGACCGACAAAAACCAGCGTACGGGCTCCCATTTTTGAAGATTGGATTTTGCACGAATTAAAACGCTCGAATCAGGATAACATTTATTCATATTGGCATTACTACCAAATAGGGATGCAAACGAGGGTATACGAAATTGGTCGATATTTAAATTGTTATTTATGGATGAAATGTCCCTTTGACATGGGAGTTCACGCAATGCTGTTAGATCTACTGGTAAACCCAGTAGAGCTAATTTTAATCAGATTGGACTGAAGGACGATCGTCGGAGTACGTTTTAACGTGACACGTCCGAAATGATACCGTCTTGATGCTTTACGAGAGAAGGCGTTGAAAACTAGGGCCCGTGCTTATAAAACTTTACAAAATAGTCCTAACTCGATATCAAATGACGTTAAAGGCATGTAATTTATATGGCGTTGTCATTGAATTACTGTCTCACACTCTAAGAGTTTTGAGTCTAGATTCAAAAGGTTTTATAAGCACCAGACCAGATTGCTTAAAGACAAAAACTCCCGACTTCAGTCTGTATCCTAGATAAGATTCAGATCTCGTACTCTGCCATCGTCGGAGAAAAATAATATTTGCTTAGCGACACCTCATCACATTTTAAACTACGTCTATGTTAGGATCTAAAATGCATGTTATTTTGATATTTGATCAGGAGATACACACACAAAAAAAGATTGTGTTTGTTTTGATTAATGACACCAGTAGAGTACATTGATTAATTGATCATCGGCTACTGGATGTCAAACATATGACTTGTCCAGAAGAAATGCTTTAAAAAAAATCCATTAGAAGGCCTAAGGGATCTGATTTTTTATATGCACTTTTCCACAGACATGACAACACATACCATCACATTTAATATACTAGTCGTGGGGTACTAGTTGGGACGGGGGGGGGGGGGGGATCCTAATCGAAGAATAGGTCTGCCGATGGCGTTCGAGCCTACGACTCCAGCTCTTCAGATGAGCACAACCGTCAGTGGGCCACTGGGCTATTTCTTGTTCCAGCCAGTGCACCACGACTGGTATATCAACGCCCCTGGTATGCGTTATCCTATCTTTGGGGTGGTGCATATAAAAGATCCCTTAAAGGGACATACCCTAGTTTTTAAACACTAAGACATAGTTTTGACTATTAGAGGCGTTTTTTGACAACTGAAATCATACTTTACTTAAATTGTATTGTTTAAAGTATCCATTTCCGTACATTCGAAGTGTTTTTGGTCATCCTGATGTTTTTTAATATCACAAAATGCATTTCTCATATTTTTAAAAAGGCACGTGCCTCTGACAAGTAACAGTTATGTAGTCGAGTTTTATTTTATTTTAGAGGGTATTTCACCATTTCAAAGTCAAAGACTCATGTTTCACTCAATTGTAACTTTATAAAAATGTGTTATAGATTTGTAAATTAAACTAAACTTAATGTTAATTTTCTGAAACTAGGGTATGTCCCTTAAGTTGCTACTAATGGGAAAATGTAAAGCAGGTTTTCTCTCTAAGACTTATGTTAAAAAATTACTAAATGTGTCATGTCCAATAGCCGATGATTCTATGTCAATGTGCTCTAGTGGTGCCGTTAAACAAAACAAACTTCTACTACCGACTGTGCTTGAGCATGTCCCCGGGTCAAGAGTCAAGAGAAAGGACGGGATATTTGAAGAGGGGAAACATATTCCCACCGCAAAGGCTATACTTTCAGAAAAGCAGCAATGTACATGTAGGTATTTTTTTATTTAATAAAAATAATATTTTTTATTGATCCACAGAACATACATAAGAATACATCGCATACAAAACAGATTACATAGTACATAGGCCTACAGTATATCTTGTGCCAACGATTTACACACGGATTGTACATGCACATTCCCGTGGATGAGTTATAGCACTACGACATCTGATGTGGCACTAACTGGAATGTGACCCCCACCCCTCGAATGTCTAACGAAATTATCAAATTTGCTACTCGTCGTACTTCAACCACAGGGGCGTAGGCTGGAGTTGGGGGTCGAACGAAGCAAATAGTCCGCTTTCAGAGCTAAAACATTGGTTTATGCAAAACCAAAATAGAAAAAGGGTCGATTTGGTTCATATTCGAACCCCACCCCAGGTCCAGATCACGCTACGCCCCTGAACTGAGCCATTCTTCGGCGGGTAATGAACGAAGGTGCGTTTACCCATATCTTGTTAGAAGATAACAGATTTCGCTGTAAAAAAAAAAGGGGGGGGGAGAGGGAGGAGAGAAGGTTCAAGTAATTGTTTACCTAAATTAGATTATGGGGAGCCTACTGCATGAGCACTGGTATTTAATCCTTTTGTAAAACTTCTGTTATATTATTATTAATTACATGTTAAAGGGAGCTAAATTAATCTCAAAGAAGTATTGGGGGTGGGCAGGATGGCCTGAGTACTCTGACGGTCAGGAAGCGTGATAACTGTCGAAATGTCCGTCTAACTCTAATAGTAATATCAAGATAATTATTATTTTATAATTTTTATATTGTATTTAATGTATGCTAATACACCGGTTTTGTAGAACTTGTGTGCAAATAACAGTTCAGAAAAGATGAGAACACATTTTATTCAGCAGATTCCTATCGCAGTTATTATGTGACCAGCGCGGCTCGTCAAGGTGTTCTTCATGACTTCAACAAGGGACGTAACTCAACGTTAAATACACTTAACGGGACGCTGGTTTATCACACTGATTTTATAAATAAAAATATATATATACATTTCAGGTGCTGTCAAAAGTAAGTCTTTCATTTTATTTTATTTGTTGGTTCTGGTAATAACTTGTTTTTGCAAGTCGGTCGCTCTACTGTCTGAACCAAAATGTTAACTTCCAAAAATTGCTATCGTATAATGATAATCGTATCAAATTAATCAATTCAATGGACCAGTTTAGGTGAGCATAACTAAATCCTATCAGTGTAATATATTTATACACAGACAGTTGTTATTCAGTTAGCTAACTTTTTATTAGTATTTCTACGTTTCAAATGAGCAGTAAACTGGTCGCTATGTAGCAAAGATCACTGCACGTGCGTAAAAAACTGTAGCATCATCTAAGCATGTATCGGCAGTAAATATTGTTAACAACGTCACCTGTTTCGGTGAGTGAAACGTTTAGTGGTATAACTTACAGCCAAAAGTTTCCAATACAAAACTTTTTAGTGTTTTGTCAAAACATGTATATTGTTCAATAAAACATGTACTTAAAATAATTTATAAAAAATATTTTAAGACAAATTACAAAATGGGAGTCCTCAAGAACCAGTGTTAATAGACAACATTTTAGGAACACGACTATAACAATTCTGATGTCTTGCACTTGTGTTAAAAGATGAATAAATGAATAGTTATAATGGTAAAATTGCTTGGTTAAAACAAACCCAGATATCCAGAAATATGTTTATGTTAAAACATATAAGGACGATATATTTTTGGGAAGTATCTATAAATAGAGTTTTGCCAGCAGACGCCGTGGCAACTATGTGATTTCAATAACAATACCCCATCAGCTAACCACTGGGGTTTTTCTCGACATAACCATACGTCCGACGCCAATATAACCGTCATTATAATGTGTTGAGTGCATCGTTAAAAAAATCAATAACAATATAGCAGTACTAGGGCCTCCACGAATACAGAATATTGGACTCGAGTACCTGAGGGTCAAACTCAACCCGGACTCGAGTACCCGACACTTAACTAGATGATAATGAGACTAAGGAATAAAGTAAAATATTAACATTATGCATCTTAAGTCCAGCGCTGAACATGGATGGCAAATCACCAGCCTCAGTGGCATCGTGGTTAGACCAGCCTCGGTGGCATCGTGGTTAGACCAGCTGGTAGGTACTGGGTTCGGATCCCAGTCGAGTCATGGGATTGTTAATCTATATACCGACTCCAAACCCTGAGTGAGTGCTCCGCAAGGCTCAGTGAGTAGGTGTAAACCACTTGTACCGACCAGTGATCCAGAACTGGTTCAACAAAGGCCATGGTTTTGCTATCCTGCCTGTGGGAAGTACAAATAAAACAGAAATAAAAATCAGAAAGAGTAGCCCATGTAGTGGGGACAGCGTGTTTCCTCTCAACATCTGTGTGGTCTAACACCATATAACCGTAAATAAAATGTGTTGAGTGCATTGTTAAATAAAACATTACTTTCTTCAGGGCCGTAGCTAACCGGGGGGGGCAGGGGGGCAGTTGCCCCCCCTAATATTTTGAAGATTTTTTTTTATATAGTTATTTATTTCTTAAAATGTACCAGTAAGTCTGATTCCCCTTGTCAGCTCACCACGTAAGTGAAAGTTTTGCCCCCCAGTCAAAAAAAGTTAGCTACGGCCCTGTTCTTTGGATGCAAAATCATGTCATTGTATTGTAGAAGTGCTGTGACGGATGGACGGACGGCCATTTAGAAAGAGAAACTAGTGCATGGTCATGTAATTATTGTGTAACTTACATCGTTGATTAAAATCTACTGCTGAAATTATTGGCGTACATTGTCCACTGTATTATAGTTGATCATTGTGTTCCACCTTGTACGGGTACTCGTGTCCTGTGAACGGACTCGAGTCTTGCTAGACTCAACCCGAGTACTCGAGTACTCGTGGAGACACTAAGCAGTACAGCTGAGAGCAGACAAAAATAGTTTTAAAAATAGTTTTTTCCCCCAAATAACAGTAATCAAAAATCAAAGAAAAAAGGTATTAAGAAATGTGCCGTGTTTATGACTGGGTAAAGTTCAATCTTTCTTTCTTTGCTCATTTTAACCTTATTTAAAATTACGAACATTTCTGTGAATGTGATAGACATTTGTTTACTTTCCCCACGCAAAAGTTAACGAAGTCAGAAATCTTCAAATGTACATACTGTTGAGCACAAACGACAAAACCACCGAAATAGGGCCCTCACCAAAACAGGGCCACAGACGATACCTATATTTAATATTTGTTTCTAGATTTTACTCTCATTTTGTCCAGACAAAAATCTATGAAAAACCATTGCAATGACATAAATTCCACATACTAGATGATAACTATCACACCAATATCGACTCGCATAGGGCAAAAAGCATGCAATTTTGTGCCGGCTGCCATTTTGACTTTTTATGGAATATTCTCCAAGAGGGGTGAAAGGATATGACGTAATGTTGCAAAGTCATAACGTGTTATATACGGTTGGACTATACCAATTCAAATCCCATAGGCGACCATGTTAACGTGTGTGTTTAAACAGCGCTCCAGATAAGATGCGTATTTGTGTATTTTACGCATATAAAATGGTTAAATACGCAATTGTTTTTATTAGTGTGCATACAAGATACGCAAACGATATTCAATTCACTCAAAACTTTTCTTTTCCGAGCGTATCAAGGATTATTTATTTAAGTACACAGTATTAATTATAGTAATAACGTTTAACTATTTATTGGAATATTTTCATTTAAATTCAATAAATTTCAAAATGGGGAGTAAATTATTTTTGGATGAAATTTCACTCAATTATTTTCAAAACAGGGAGTGAAATACCCAACAGGTCTAAAAATTATCTGAAGCACTGTTTAAAAACACTATATACAATATATCGACCAAACTATGACCAATAAATATCAGTACTATACAACCCCTACCTCAAAGTATTAACTGGGCAATTGCACCATTACTGACGTTACATTCAGAGAGGTTGGAGGTCATATCTAGTGGTGTGGCTATCAAACCTGTACCTCCTAGTTCTTTATATTTTACATCAAGCATACTGGCAAGGCTCGAAATTCATTTTTATGATTGGGAGGCAATCTTTGCTTTTCAAATTTTAATTGGGACGCAAATGTTAAAATTTGAGAAGCAGTTCTAGAGCACAGGTATTGCTGTTATTTTACACTTATTTTATTAAATCT
>JAECMU010059563.1:0-10040 GCA_016106625.1 Dracogyra subfuscus
CATAAAATTTCATCTCAATATCTTCACGCATTGTTAAAAAAAAAAAGAGTCTGGAAAACAATATGTGGGACAGACAGACAATTAGACAAAAAGACAAACAGATGGATGGAGACAAAACTTATAATCTCCTCCTGTCAGACCAGTAGGTGACTGAAAAAGGTTTGTCCACTTTGAGGTAAGGGTAGGGGGATTGTTCAGTTAATCTCAGGTGAGCTTTCTACAGTTTTGTTACATTCCCAATATGGCATTAAAAGCATAGACCCTAGTTTTAGCTAGTGAAAAAAGACACAAAGTTTAGTTAATCTACAAACCTGTAACACATATGGATAAGGTTATAACAAAAGGAAGTTAAAGTCTGATTTTTAAACAGGGAAATGCCATCTAAAAATAACTGGAGCTTGTCTTGATAACCATTACTTCTCAGACAAACGTGTGTCTTTAGAATTATGAACAAATGTATTTTGGGGTATTGCAAAAACATGAATGACCAGAACCTCTTAAAGTATATGAAAATTGATATTCTAAATAATAAAAATTTAAGTACATGTACTTCCAATTTAAATGATGAAAAATGGCTTTTGTATTGAAAAATACATCATATTTTTTAAAATGATGAAAAATGGCTTTTGTATTGAAAAATACATCATATTTTTTAAAACTAGGATCTGTCATTTTAAACAATGGGATAAATAAAAAACTTCATTAATATCTCAGTTAAATTATTGCATCCCAAACATGTGCATATTTCACTGTAATGAATAAATTCAATGTTTTGTTTAATCCATAACTGTAACATTTTGTCAAAAGTGAATTTTATACAAACCATTTACCCATTCACAACACATCCCAGAATCAATCTATAAAATGAAAAAAAATGTTTTAAAAATATTATGCTAGACTCAAACTACCAACTGCCAGCAAAAAGTTGTCCAACATCTATGACTAATGAGTTAACAGTCCAAGTGCTCTTACAACTTGATTCTTGTCATATAACCTATTAGTTGTTAATCTGAGAACATCCATCATAAGTCGGAAGGAAGGAAGGAAGGAAATGGTTTATTTAATGACACACTAAACACATTTTATTTACGGGTATATGGCGTCAGGCATATGGTTAAGGGCAACACTGATACTGAAGGAAACCCACTGTTGCCACTTCATGAATTACTCTTTTCAATTAGCAGCAAGGGATTCCATCGGAAGTTGGAAGTTGGGGAAATTACAATGCAACCATCGAATTGGCCTACTTTCTGCTGACAGTTGGTAGTTTGACACTAGCATAAGACTGACAATTTTTTAAAAACATATTTCTGCTATGTTAAGAGCCTATTTTCAAAACATAAACAGAATTTACGAGGTCTGGTTTTCTTAAACGCACCTGTTTAAGCATTGTAATTTTATGTAGTTACACACATATAAGACCTGAAAAGGCTTTGTAAGTTTGGCCCAATGTAACTAACATATCCACTTCCACTTCATTTATAACCCATGCCAATAATATGATCTCAGAGTTGTCGGTGAAATGTCACTTGTTTTAAAAAATAATGGTAATGATACATACATTGTAGCACTATATAATATAAACTAGGCCTACACCCTTTTTTTTTTTTTATAATTTCTTTTTTTTAACGACGCACTCAACACATTATAATGACGGTTATATCGGCGTCGGACATATGGTTATGTTGAGAAAAAACCCAGTAGTTAGCTGACGGGGATCGATCCTAGACCGACTGCGCATCAGGCGGGCACTGTACCACTGGGCTATGCTGCCCACCAACCTTTTTTAATACCATTTGCTTGTTTTGATTTACAAATTTTGCTATGTTGGAAATTTAACATTTGATATGTAACAACTAATGCTTTGAGTACTTGTACAAACGATATGATTCTGTTTTAATTCAAAACTTAGTTAGGTAGCATGATAAAACTGACTTTATGTACAATTAAAAATAAATCAGGAAAATAATATGTACAAACAGGTTGACTTTCTGATTATTTAAAAAATACATGATTCTGAAACAAGTATGTGAATCTTTTCTACAAGATATTCACAGTAAAACGGGGAAATAATTGAATCAAGAAGTTATAACGTAATAACTCCAATTTCCCTCTCAATAACCTGATATATCTGATACAAATATTGTCCTTGAGATCATAACTTAATAAATATTTCTAGCCTAAGTACATAGCACAGTAAGAATATAAATCTTTTAGTAACTGTGGAAGACGACTTGTTACTTTATTTTTATAAATAAAAATATTTTTGTTTTATAATAAACATTTGAATCTCAAGTACACCGGCAGAATAAAATGAGTACTTAGTAAATGTAATCAGTGATCATTTGTAAACGTAAGTACAAAATTAGTTTCATACAGGTGTTCATTAAATAATACTTTTGGAACTGACATGTACTTCAAAAACACCCGGATTTTCTGACACATTTAACTTTTGGACACCGCACATAAAATTACACAACTTATTTGAAACCATTCTGGATTTGCCCAGTCAAATTTTAGTAATTTAAATATTTAATTAAATATGTGTACCCGGTATGTATGTACATGTATGTCTGCACACATACCTACATTGTGCACATACATACATACATACATACAGTGTACATTTATTTGAGGAACATAATAATAATGATGAAAATTAAACCATAGCTCTATAGATACCCCTTTCATATTCTCTGTCATGGTCGAACTTTCTGACAAAATCCTAAGTCCTAGTTACAACCATCACCATTACAAAATATATTTTTATAAACATAAAGTTAAAAATGTTAACATGAATTTATTTTTACTTCTGAATAATTTAATACAATGTTCTGATATTATTACTAATACCTTAATAAGGTAAACATTTCAGGAGATAATCTGTTTTTCAATCCTAAAAATTCCGTTTTATCTTAAAAATTTGTAACACACTGATGACAATTTTGAGCCTGATTGGGACGGGTTTTTTTTAAAGTGACAATTGCAGCAAAGTAACATGACTAAAAGGTTATTTTGCTGTATATAGACATATTTCTATGTACACATGTTAAATACTGGCTGTTAATGTACATCAGGGCCTTCTTCCATGAAGTAATCTTAGTGTAAAGATCACCTCAAGTGAATAAAGTACATGTAGTAATGTGATTAAGGTGATCGTAGTGCTAAGATTGCTTTGTGGAACGGGGCCCTATTGTACTGTATATATTTTGGCATGATTGTGGAGATTTACCAATAGCACCAGTTTTTATTCAGCAGCACAAACGTGCCATCAGTGATGCTCCTCACCTACGGCAATCTATATCTCAAATCATAGGTACCGTACTATTGTTCAATTCGAGCCCTGAAATAAATATTTTAAAACTCTTTCTTCAACATAATCAATCATTCATCCATACAGGAGGAGAAGCAGGTGCCCATGTTATGAGCTTCTGTCATGTTCGGCAGATAATCTTTCCATCACTGTTGTAGGTAATTCCATTTGGGATTTTTTTCCTATTCCAACCAGTGATTCACAACTGCTAAATGAAAGCTTTTTGCTCTACTTGTACAAAAGAATCCTTACTTTTAAATGAGTGTTAACAGTAATCTATTGGGCAATAACGGGTGGGGATTTTTTTGGGGGGTAGGGTCAAGTTGCTTTACTCCTCTGGAAAATAACTGTGGGTTTTGCATTTTTGAAGATAATTTGGCAAAATGTTTATTCACCCAGAGCTAGGCTTTATAATTTAAAAAGCACTGTTTCAAGTTTGTGTGTATAAAACCCTTTGTTACTGTTGCCCAATTATCTTATTAATTTCAACTACACCCAGACATTAATTTAGGCCAGGTACTGCCTGTTAAAACAATCTTTTTATCAACATCATTTTATGGATTGAATTATCAACAAGGCCCCCCCCCACCCCATGTTATTTTAAGCTAGGTAGAATCTTGTAAAACAATCTTTTTATAAACATCTTTTTACGGGTTGAATTGTCAACAAGACCCCTCCCCCATGTTATTTTAGGCCAGGTAGAGTCTTGTAAAACAATCTTTTTATCAACATCTTTTGAATTGTCAATAAGGCCCCCATGTTATTTTAGGCCAGGCAGAGTCTTGTAAAATAATCTTTTTATCAACATCTTTTGAATTGTCAATAAGGCCCCCATGTTATTTTAGGCCAGGCAGAGTCTTGTACAACAATCTTTTTATCAACATCTTTTGAAATGTCAATAAGGCCCTCATGTTATTTTAGGCCAGGCAGAGTCTTGTAAAACAATCTTTCTATTAGCATCTTTTTGTGAATTGAATTATTGCCATCAAGGCTCCAATGTTACTTTAGGCCATGTAGAGACTGGTAAAACAATCTTTCTATCGACGTCTTTTTGTGAGTTGAATTATTGCCATCAAGGCTCCAACGTTATTTTAGACCAGGTACAGCTGTATAAAAATCGTCTTTTTATCAACGTATTTTGTGAGTGGAATTGTCAACAAGGCCTCTGTGTTATTTTAGTCTAGGTACGACCTTGTAAAACAAATATTTGTATGCACATCTTTTTGTGATTCGACGTATCAACAAGGCAAGTTGGTTTTATTCCCCTACATCTGCGTCCCTGTCTCCCACCAGATATAGGAAGTGGAAGGCGAGAGCTAAAAACCCTGTTCCTAGAAGATCTCCCAGAGCTGTCAAGTACGGAATTGCAATATTGTCTGGATCGTCTCCCTTGCGCCAGATAACATGTATCATCCAGTTGGCAATATACAGCAAAATGGCCACCTGTTAAAATTAAGATAAAGATTTAATGTCAAGAGCAGTTATATTATAATATTTTAAATTTAAAGGTACAGTTTCTTCTTTTCAACAATGTGATGTTATAATTTCTTGTTTGGAGTATTAATCTTTGCATGTTGAATGTGTTTTTGTCACATTAATGAATGTAGAAGACTCATTGGAAGATTTAAGCCATTTCATTGGCTGTTAGTTGGTTTAGACCAATCTACTAAAATAGAGGGGAATGCCACTGGTGAGAGGTCAGGTTACTTGAATTGTTTTTAGTTTTTTGACATAACTATATTTAATATGCATTATTTATATCAAAGTTTGTATGTGTAATCATTTCAGTATAAAATATTTCTGCTGCAAATCTTCATCCAATATATGATCAAGATGTTATACAAGAAAGAATCTTAATTAACATAATAATTTTTCACAAAGGTGATTTCGAGATGCCTTAAATTCTGCTCGTAAAAGAAATAATATTTCAGATTTAGGTACTTTTGTTTTTAATCACAATAATTAATTAACTTGTATGTGTGCCATACAAAAATTTATCAAACTATTTTCAATTATGAATTCTGTATAACATTTATGCTCAGATAAAAATCAAGATATACAGTAGAATCTCACTGGCTCAAATGCCCAATGTTCTAATCTACTGGTATTAGCGAACCAAGAACAAAGTCCAGATTTTTCTCTCTATTAAACCCGGTGCCGATTGATCGAATACCCCTGGGATAAAAAAAAAGTTTTCTCTTGAACCAATTTGTTGGTCCAAACTGTAAAATTAAACATATTTAGCTCAAACGGCTACGTCTATCCTAAGAAATATAAAAAATAATTTATGTAGGAATTTTTCATGGACCCTTTCACACTTATCGTGTTATTCATTTAGCATCTGTCCGTAATTATCTTTCTGGTACAGACAATTGTAATATGGTATTTGTTAGATGAATGAACTCTGCAAGTAATACCAATCAACTCTTGAGTCAATCAAACCATCTCGCCCAAGAAATATGCGAAACTGTCCAATTTATTTTTGTTAAAGAATATCCAACAACGGCCGAATGCATAGATCGAACAACCTGATAGGTTGAACAGACTTTTTTAAGGCACCAACAATGTTCGAACCAATGAGATTCTACTGTATTCTAAAAATAGATTAAAAGTATGATGTACTTACCTGTAAGAGAGCTGCTAGGAGGTACACACCCACAAATGAAGCAGTTATGGTTGTGTGTCCAGCTGGCATGCTGTAAATTACAGACATAAATATCAGGTGACCCGGAACGACGAGTAGTAACAGTACTCGTGCTGCTTTTGAGTCAATATCTGCAACGAAATTAACAAAAATCATTTGACACAATAAATATCTGAGTCAATATCTACAATAAAACAGAAGAATACTCATTTTAGATAATAAACATTTGAATTAATATCTGCAGTGAAACAATACTAATTTCAGAAGAAAAAAATCTTGAGTTGAAACGAGAAATACCTTATGTGCCCACCAACAGGGACTAATCCTAGACTGACCACACATGAAGCAAGCACTATACCACTGGGATACGTCCCACCCTTATGAGTTGACGTCTTTAATCAAACAGACAATATTCCTTTTATTCAATAATTTGTGAGTCAAAATCTTGAATGAAACAGACAATACGCCTTTACTTTAATGCACACTTGGTTGGTATTTTTAATGAAACAAACAATATTACTCTCACTTAAACCTGTGAGTTTACTTCTTTAATTAAACAATACACATTTTACATGAAACAAACAACATTCATTCCACATAATATTAATAATCTCTTCGTTAACCATGAAATAAAAAACTGGAGTCAAAATATCAGTGCTACAGATAGTAGTAATGCTTTTGGAGATTTTATTAGAGATCTAATATTTGGTGTAATATATACAGATATCAAAATGTTTAAATATTATATAACAGGACTAGCTCTGAGCGAGAAGAAAATTTTGCCAAATTATCTATTAAATTAAAAAATATATAGAATCCTAGTTATTTTCAATTACAGTGAAACCTTTCAAACTGGTCCCTCTATAAACCAAAATTCCCTAAATACTGGATGTTTCATAGTCCTTTTTTTTTTAATTGTTAATATTAGTACAGAACTTAACCTGTCAAAAATGGAAACCTGTTTAGAGGGGGTTTCACTGTATTACATCATTTTATTTCATCAAATTAAAATAAAATTAACCAATTTTGTCATAAAATTCTCATTTCGTGAGTGCCAGAGCTAGCCCCAATAACATGTTTATGCCTGCCAAGTCTTACGTTTTCCAAAAAAAGTATTTATAGGGTTGAGATAGCCACTGCCGAGATCGTGTTCGAATTCTCCCGGCTGGCCCTGTCTATGAAGAGATGTTGAAATACGACTGGCCTGCACCGCCACCAGGTTTCCTCCAACACCTGCAAACAAACACGTCTCATCAGTCAACTGTCATAGTGTGTTATTAATTCTAAAGTTTAACTTTGTTTTGTTTAACAACACCACTAGAGCACACTGATTTATTAATCATCGGCTATTGAAAAGAAAGAAAGAAATGTTTTTATTTAACAATGCACTCAACACATTTTACTTACAGTAATATGGTATCAGACACATGGTTAAGGACCACACAGAGTTTGAGAGGAAACCCACTGTGACCACTTCATAGACTACTTTCTGACTGGCAGCAAGGGATCTTTTATTTGAGCTTCCCACAGGCAGGATAACACAAACCATGGCCTTTGTTGAACTAGTTATGAATCACTGGTCGTGCAAGTAGTTTACACCTACCCATTGTGCCTTGTGGAGCACTCACTCAGGGTTTGGAGTTGGTATCTGGATAAACAAATCCCATGCCTCAACTGGGATCTGAACCCAGTACCTACCAGTCTGTAGACCGATGGCCTAACCACGATGCCACTGAGGCCAGTCTCAGCTATTGAATGTCAAACATTTGGTAATTCTGACAAAGTTTTAGATAGGAAACCCTCTACATTTTTTTCAATTAGTAGCAAGGGATCTTTTATATGTACTTTATACAATTTTATTTTTAATGGTCACAAATGTATCATAGAAAGAAAAACAAAAGGACAGAACTATGTCTTGACTACATAGCCCATGAGATAGCGCATGCAAACATGTCACATGCAGTGAAATTAGGATAACCAGCTACAAAAACACCATATAATACCATTTCTTTAAAAATGTAAATAAATTGTCATACACAAATTACAAAATGGTGTATTTAACCATGTAGCTGAAACAGTGAATATCATGAACCACAGTTAATTGTTGTGCCCCTTATTTACAACATAACAGTACAATGACATTTAATGAAAAACAAAGCATTAACTTACATGTGTAAGGTAATTTTTGAGTGTGTTTGTTTTCTGTAATTACCGTAATATTAAGAGTAAATGACATATGTTGTCTAACCTTTTTTTTATGTGCTTTAAATGATAATGACACAATCAAATTACTATTTTAAGGGATCAGAGGTAGATCTTCATTTCTTGGTGGGAGGGGGAAACAAAAGAAAAGAAATGTTTTATTTAATGATGGACTCAACATATTTTATTTATGGTTATATGGCGTTGGGCATATGGTTAAGGAGCACACAGATAATGAGAGAGCCACTTCATGGGCTACTCTTTTTAATTAGCAGCCAGGGATCTTTTATATGCACCATCCCACAGAGAGGGTAGTACATACCACAGCCTTTGTATGGAGCAGTCGTGGTGCACTGGTTGAAATAGCCCAATGGGGCCACTGAAGGGGATCGATCCCAGATTGACCGCACATCTAGCTAGCACTGTACTACTGGGTTACTCCCCCAATAAAAAAAAACCCCAGTTAAAGTTTGTTTTCTTTAACGACACCACTTGAGCACATTAATTATTTAATCATCGGCTATTGCAGGGCTCAACCTTAGCGGTAGCCCGGAGTGTTTTGGCTACCGATTTCTCACTCGGACTACCAGTTGTCTAACCCCGGTAGTCCGCCGAGCTACTAAATGTTTTGACATGCCCAGTCACCCCACAATAAGCAAGACGTTTAAGTCATCGGTGTCTGAAATTCCATCCTTTCTTTACTGCCACGAGCTGCTGGAACTGTTAATTGCTACCCTAGTCTGGCCAACAGTTGGCGGTTGCGCAATATGATTCAGTGAAACAAAGGAATATATTTGTCAGCGGTATTATTTTTTTAACATAGCAGACTAATATAAATAATTTAAAGTACTTAATTTAGTGACCAGATATACAGGGTTCGTACGGGTTATATAATTACTATTTGTGTCAAAGGTTATCTATTCGTAGTCATTTTGACAATCAACAATACGGCCCGTTGTTTTTGACGCCAGCTGAAGTCTAAACTAAACCATAACCCAGTTGCTGTTTATTTTCTTCTAGGCTACCTATGCAGATTATCAGATTATTTTTTACAAAATTAAAATCTATTATTATGTTAAAAACATGTATAAATTGACAAATGTTTTCAATGTTAGAAATATTCATCTTTCTTACAAATTATTTCCCAGTATATTGCTAATAATTTTTAAAACAACCACTCTAAAACAACATGTTTAAATAAAAAAAATATATGACTGAGTTTTTTCTCTCCTTTTTTTCAAGTTATGAGACTACCAATGTTTACCGAGGGCTACTAGATTTTATAACCTAGTAGCCCGGTGGGCTACCACTGAAAAAACTTAAGGTCAAGGCCTGTATTGGATGACAAACATTTGTTAATTCTGACAAGTAGTCATCAGAGGAAAGCCGCTACATTTTTCCTAATACAGCAAGGGATCTATTATGCACTTTCTCACAGGCAGGATAGCACATACCACGGTCTTTGTGCACTGGTTGAAAAAAAAAAAAAAACCAATCAGTTGAATGAATCCACCGAGGTGGTTTGATCCTGTGACACAAGCACCTCAAGCAAGTACTCAGCCATCTGAGCTAAATCATGCTCCTTATTTCTTGAGAAAGAAGACAGATATAACATCAGGGCATAAAATTTAAATTTTTTAGACAACCGATATATCGTTCGTGTGGTTTTAATGTTTACACGAACGATTTTTTTCCCCAGTAGTGCACATACAAACGAAAATGTCAATGGGCCATGGTAATCAAACGATAAAGTAATATCATAAAATATGAACGATTTTTGTATGTGTAGCTGGTCTTCTTTATACTTTATTTCAAACGAATACATTGTATATTTCTCACACGGGCAAAGAAGGCTTATTTTCTCCCCCTTTTTTTTTTTTT
>JAECMU010059566.1:0-10138 GCA_016106625.1 Dracogyra subfuscus
AACCCCACCCACCCCAAATAAAACAAAACTAAACAAAAACAACAACAACCCAAAAACCTCAACAACAACAACAACAAAACCAAACAAACAAACAAAACCCAACAACAAAATAAAGTTTGTTTTATTAATCATCGGCTATACGATGTCAATTTTTTATTTATTATGTTAACATAATCTTAAACTTTAAACTTCTTACATGACATAAACTATATAATAGGCCTATACAAGACGTGAAAGTCTCAGGAAACTGATGACATCAAAAAAGAATTTTAGCAATGACCAAACGAACGTCCCTGGAGAAAGATAGAATATATATTCTGATTTCATCAGCATCTCACTGCCCATATGGGTAATAAAACATATTAACCAGACTCTTCATCTAACGTAGGCACTCATCCTTTACTTTCACCATTGTGTGTTTTAGTGCCAGCAATCACGATCCCGGGTTGGTGTCCATATCGGCAGTTTGGTCTGACAATCCGTTAAAGTCTGGACTTTATTAAAGTCTAGACTTTAAGTTTTATAAGCACGGGCACTGATAACGTTTTATTCGGCCAGTCAAACCACAGATGGGACAAACGTTATTAAACATAAACAAAGATAGAAAAAAAACCCAGGTTACCTGGGCACAAAATTACAGTAAAGAGTTGCTGTAAGATCAAACCAATTGCTGACTGCCTGCCAGGAACAGTGGAGATTTGAATGAGCTACTGAGAGTCAAGTGAGTGAGGGGACGTATTATTGTCACATTTATAAGCTACTGCTTTGACTATGTGTTATAAATATGTACTTACCAGATAGAATAGCATAGCGCATTACACAACCTTCCTCATCGGTGAGCCCGTTGGATTATTTTTCGTTCCAGCTAATGCACCACGATTGGCATATATCAAAGGCCGCGATATATGCTATTCTGTCTGTGGGATGGTGCATATAAAAGATCCCTTGCTACTAATAAAACAAAACGGTAGCGGATTTCCTCTAAAACTATATGTCAAAATGACCAAATATTTGACATCCAATAGCCGATGATTATTAAATCAATGTGCTCCAGAAGTGTCGTTAAAAAACCCCTTTTTCCCCCCACAGCCTTTAATTATACACTTGTCAAGGTGCCCTAGATATAGCATGCAATAAGTCAATATATCAGACGTATGCAGGTGCATATTATGTGTGTGTGTGCGTGAGTAAAGGGATTATGTCCGTTCGTCTAGCCATTCATATATCGATCCTTTTATCCACAATAACCTACACATTACAGTTAGGTATTTATTAGTCCTCATCGGTCCACCTGGAGGGGACTATAGGTTTCACTGAACACAATGTGGCTTGACGGACTTAATGAGTATGACCCAAGCAGTCATTGACTCTTCTTTTGTTACTCCCCCCCCACCCCCCACCCCCCACCCCCACCCCCAGTCGGCTTATCCTGTGATTGTTTTAGTCTTTTAACTTGACATTTAACTGTTTTTATTCACCTGTTTTTAATGCTGAACTCCTGGTTTTATGTTTAGTTTGCTCCTGAGGATGTCAGCATTTCGCTGACGAAACGTTGAGCTTTTTTAACTTAGATTTTTAATTGTGGTTTTTAGACAGATACTTTAGTTTATCATTACATTTTTCAAAACATTATGATCATTAAACTCAGGCGATATGAAAATTAGTTTCCGCACTCTTTATTTTGCAATGCCTGAAGATATTGAGATGAGTTTTTGAATATAGCTTTATCATGTACTGTTGTAAATCAAATTAATGGCAATATGGTCCTTGAATTTAGCGGATATGAACAGGTGTTGCGCCCGGCAGGGGACACGTATTACTTTAGCAATGCTCTCAGAATGCTTGTAAAGTTAATTATGCATGCAAATGATAATAATAGAGTTAGTATGCACTTTAAGATTTAATAAATTGCATGCGGATGACATAACTATTGTTAAAGGTTATTACCAACGCTTTTACATGAACATAAATAATCTACACTAAGTTACACGTATATGACATTTTATGAGGTTTCTGTCGTGTGTACATCCGCACATTTTAAACTATTGCTATTGTGGTTTTTAATATACGACTATTTCAACACGGTCTAGACAACACTATTCAGTGTTAAAAGTGCAAAGTCTTATAAAGGCAGTTTTCATTACACACCACACAAGTTCGTTGAACTATTTGTCTACTATATTATTACGTATGTGCGTTTAATGGCACAATCCGGTGCAAGTCATTTAAGTTTTTACGGCGCCCAGTCAGAAACACTTTTTTATTATTATTATTTTTTAAATAAATGGCACCCTTTTGTCGCGTGATTACTCAGTGCAGTGGGTTTGCACCGTCGTAAAAACTACATATAATTCAATCACACGACTTAATGCTTAAAAATAAAATAATAAACTACTACTGCAGCTCATCCATAACAATGCACAGGGAAAAATCGCTGGATTTTATTTGATCTTTTTATTTTTTTGTGCGGTAATTAAATCCTTGCCTGGGGACCGTGAACAGTCTTTGATGTAAAAGTGATGTCAGTGAAGGCATTTTCGGGTTTACTGCTTAGACAATGTTCCCCCGAAATACCGTAAAGCAAGGATTACGCCAGTGGCAATCGATAGCATTAGTTACTTGCACGTCTTTACATTATAACCATTAATTTTAGATGATTTGCTTTTCAAGGCGCCGGTATAGTCCGCAGCATTAGCATCTTAAGTGATCTTCAAGAATAGAAATCTTTTGATGATCAAAATCACTGGCTTCTATCAACAAACTTAACTTAGTCGCACATTTCTGGAACTCTTCCAAAGTCACACATTCAAAAGGAGACGTGCAAAAAGAAATTTTCTCAATATTTGGTAATGATATTTGCACAAATTCTCATTAGTTGGTAATGGTTTGTAAAAGGCAAGACGGAGGCGTTATAGAAATGAGCTAAAAATTGATGTGAACTACTTCGTAAACATTTCGTTGTGAAAACCATGGTTGGCATATTGTCATATAAGGTGGGAGACAATGCATTGGTCATATTATAGAAACCAAGACCGACAATCTTGTATTCATTGTTGTTATATATGCAATATTATCTCAGATTTAGTCTGTTAGTATATATCTTAAGGCTAATTAGTATGATTATTATTATTTTTTAATGTTCAAATGTAGTATTAGCGTATATCCTCTAATAAACGCCGGGTCTGCGACCGTTTTGAAATGAAAAAGCGCCAGAGCAGTTATTAGAGGAAATACGGTATATTCTATTTTTTAACGATGAAAGTATTATTACAGATACGTGTGCAAAATCGTGATGGAATTCGGGATGTGTTTGTGTGTGTGTATGTGTGTGTGTGTGTGTGTGTGTGTGTGTGTGTGTGTGTGTGTGTGTGTCTAACCCACATACCCCCCTCCCCCATTAAAAGCGATTTTGTTTTAAAAATAGTTTTTGGAGGGCATGACTTGAACTCACCAAGAAACCTCACCCTCCAATGCTGACCCCGTCTTCTGCACAATTTCCTTCATACGCGCCTGTGGGGCATTTGCGTAGCCAGCGGAGGGCTGTGGGGAGCATGACCCCCCCAATCACACCTCTACCCCACCACATTATATATTTTCCTGTCGCTCCATAACATGACACATGCAGTGTGATTGTCTCCCCTCCTCCACCTCCAGTATAAAATCCTGTCTACGCCAGTCGGATCTAGGAGGAGGGGGGGGGGGCAGGGGCCTGGGCCCCGCTAAATTTTGCGATAGTTATAATTTTATTATATATAATTTGCTATTTTTTTTACGATCCCCCTCCAAACCTCCCCAAAGTTCCCTTAGCATTCCACCTCAAGTCACTGCCCCACTCCCCCCCCCCCAATGGATTTTCTGGATCCACCACTGCCAGTGCTAAGGTTTCGTTAAACAAACATTCCTTTTGTAATGACCTATATCGATCAAGTTGACTATAAAAGCCAGGACCGATGTATTGGATGTACTATAGATCATTTTGTTAAAATTCGAGACAGGCGCCCTAACCTAATGAAACGTCCAGAGACCAGGGGAAGTCACATTTTATTTTATATTTGCCGTCCGTATTCCCTTGCGAAAACTACATACCACCATTTTGGGTCGGTGGAAGTTGAACTGCTACAGGTTTCAAACAAGCAATCGATCATGATCTGGACGCAGACTCTACGCTGGAACCAAATGTGGAGGATAATCTGTCTTCCCCCAGTCTCATCGGGATCAATGGATTCATATTTTTATACGAAGATCTGAAATATTCCATTAAACTGATCACATAGTGGGAGGTGTGTGGGTGAAAGGTTCTCTCGAATTATGGTTTTATTGAAAATTCCACAGGATATGTTTGTTGTGAAAATAATACGAATGGTATTAGACCAACGAAAAATAAATGTCCGTCAAACTTGATGTATAAAAGGTCGTGGTATGTGCTGTTCTGTTTACAGAAATGAAATATAAAATCACCTTGCTAAGGAGTGACCTGTGTGAATACAGTCGGTTTCTTACCCAAATTTCCATATATTAGTATTTAACATCTAATACCCATTCATAAAGGGGGTGGGGGTGGGGCGTAGCCCATTGAGAAAGCGCTCATCCGGTATAGGATCAGCAGTACCGTATATCAAAAGTTGTGATATGTGCTATCCTGTCTACTTAGCACATTTCCTCTCTAAGACTATATTTCAGAATTACCAAATGTTTGACATCCAATAGCCAATAATTAATAAATCAATGTGTTCTAGTCATGTCGTTAAACAAAACATATTTTACATTCATTAAACATTGCGCCGAGATGTCGTTGAAGAAACATAGAACTTATTTCCCTTTCCTCAGCACTGACAACGAAAATACCAATCATTCGTATTAAACAATAATACCACATCCTCTGGCCTTTTGACAGTGGTGCGCCCTCAGATATTGAAAGCACTGACCACGCTCATCAGAGAGACTCTTCGCCTTACCGATATAACTTGATAGATTTCTTATCAGTCGGGTCCAATTAACGCGTGTAACGTCCTTAGTTAACTTGTCACTGTCAGTTCATCCAGCAAAACTTTATACCAGACCCAATGAACGTAATCAACGCCTATCACCTCGCATTTTATTTTCTCATAAATCCGCCTTGGCACCGAGCTTCCAGTTTTTATCGATTAAACGTCCGATTTTGCCATTCTTTTTATGGCAAAAAAGAGTTCCTTTTGGAGTTGGGCAGAAGGGATTTGTCAGCAAACAGAGAGAGCCAAAACTAGGCTTATGGCAGTGTTGCTCTACACAGTCGGGAGTGTCGATAGATGATCATTACATTGGCCCCGTATTTGGTCAGGAGCTCTGGCGGAAATCAGACATAACCCAAGCTAATTCTCTTTCTGAAAATTTAATATGGCCGCCTTCATTTGATTACTGTAAAGCCTCGCGTATGTGTATGCGATTACTTTGTACAATTGAACACAGCAAATTGATGGCATAGACAAACGGAGATGTTGAACGAAAGTAAGCATCTCGAATTACTTTGCAAATGGGCCTGTTTTAGATCAGACGATTTGAATCATGGCGGAGCCCACAATGTCATGTTGCTCTTATAGAGCGCCGTGAAGTCTATAGAAACGTAATAATTGTTAAAATCCGTTATACTTACCACACCACTAGAGCACATTGCTTTATTAACCATAGGCAATTGGTTGTCAAACATTTGGTGATTTTGACATATAGTCTTAGAGAGGAAACCCGCTACATGTTTAGCACATCAATAGCAAGGGATCGATATGAACCACCCCACAGCCAGGAAAGTACATACCACAATACCTTTAATATATCCAATCATGGTGCACTGGCTGGAAAGAGAAATAGCCCAATGGGCAAGAAAGGTAAAAATGCGTTGTAAAAATATGTGTTGTTTATGTTTTGTTTGTTTTATGTGGAGTTTTGTTTTCAAATAAGGAATAGAAAGAGCCTTTTTTTTCTTAGTATAAGGAATGAAACAGCCATATTATTTGTTTCTTAGTACTTCATAACCCATAGTCAAACCGATTATAAACTAAACGTGCATTGGAATCTACCCAGTGTTTTAATAAAAGGTTTTCATACTTACACAGTCTACATATTCAGAATCTTCATGAAATCAAGCATCTTTGAAAATATTTGAAGCGTCTTTCCTCTGAATGAATGAATGAATGAATGAATGTTTGTTTAACGACACCCCAGCACAAAAATACATATCGGCCACTGGGTGTCACAAATGGTAAGTATATAAACACATTATTTATGTATACACTTATGTAAAGCCACAGTGTAAGGAGCTGTGGGGTGGAAGTATAATACAATATATCTTTCCTCTGAAGACAACGTGTAAACATACAAACTATTTGACATCCAGTAGCCAATAATGAATAAATCAATGTCCTCTAGTGGTGTCGTTAAGCAAAACAAACTTAAGAAATTTTAAATATTAAAAATGGCCACTCTTAAGTTCAACGTTAGTCTTAATCTTTCTTTTAAATCTATATACACTCTTCAGTACTAAAGATTCTAAATAATAACTGGATGTGATATGCTGCCATATGACGGGATTTAGCTCATTTGGTTGAGTGCTCGCTTGAGGTGCTTGCGTCGCGGGATCGAACCACCGTGATGGATCCATTCAACAGATTGGTAGTTTACACCATAACTGGCCAAAATCCGTGTTATGTACTTTCCTGCCTGTGTGAAAGTGCTTGTAAAAGGTCTCTTCCTTCATTAGAAAAAAAATGTAGGGGGTTTTCTCTAATGACTACGTGTCATAATTACCAGATGCCTTACATACAATAGCCAATGATTAATTAATCAATCTACTCTAGTGGTGTCGTTAAACAAAACAAACCTGTTTGGGGTTTTTGGTCTTTTTTTGTTGGTAGTCAAGCTATTACCTTGGCATCTCCAAAGAATAACATTTGCCATACATCGATATATAAAGTGATCTGTTTATCAAGTCACGAAACTCATCGCGATACTGGTTCCATTACATCTGTGTTTCAATTTGTTTTAATTTCAAGGGCTGTAAGTGGCATCATTTCTATCAGTTACAGCGACCGAGTTCTGAAATTCTCACCATAATGCCATATAAAAAAAACAGGATGTGCAGCATTGATGGCCAAAATAGCTCTGCGATGAACTTAAAACACTGAAGGTGGCCATTTTAAACAGTAAGGATCATTTATTTATTCTTCCCTACAATGGCGACCATCTTGAATACTAGTATTTAAAAATACTCAAGGACGCTCGTGTGAATAAAGAGAGCGTGTAGATGTGACAGCCATTAAACACATTGGATCAATAGACGTCACTATACGGCTTATTATCAGGCTGAAAAACTGCATGCAACATAGCCCGAGTACTCTGACGGTAAGCGAGCTAGACGAACATTTGGACAGTAATCAACACTCTCTAACCGTCAGAGACCAATCTATATAAATTTTACGCAATCGCCGCCTACCTTTCTCGTCACAACCAGTGCACCACGACTGGTATATCAAAAGCCGTGGTATGTGCTATCCTGTCTGTGGGATGGTGCATATAAAAGACCCCTTGCTGTTAATCGGAAAGAGTAGTCCATGAAGTGGCGACAGCGGGTTTCTTCTCTCAATATCTGTGTGGTCCTTAACCATATGTCTGACGCCATATAACCGTAAATAAAATGTTTTGAGTGCGTCGTTAAATAAAACACTTCTTTCTTTCTTTCGCCGTCTACCAAATGGTACGGTAGTCAAAGAGTTTCGCTCTATTACAACAACAATCCTATATTTGACGTTAAATACCTTGACATCGATGATTTTCGAGCTCCGTGATGAAAACACATCCACATATTAATCACTAATACACACACTACATGAAGAAACCCGTCAATAAATACGTATGTAACCGGAACATCATTGGAAAGGGATGCTGTAATGTGTGTATTAATGGTTGATATGTGAAATATTTGTTATCATCGAACTCGAAAATGATCGATGTAAACGTGTTTAACGTCAAACATAGGATTGTTGTTGTATCACAGCGCAAGTCGTTGCCTACCGTTTGATAGGAAGCGACTGCGCAAAATTTATATATATTGGTCTCTGACGGTTTTAAGAAAGTGTTGATAAATGTTCAAATGTCCGTCTATCTCTCGAACGGCACAGTACTCGGGCTACATGCAATATATCAGGTAGGAAAATAAAGTTTGTTTTATTTAACGACGCCACTAGAACACATTGACTTTTTATCTTATCATCGGCTATTGGTCGTCAAACATATGGTCATTCTGACACTGTTGTTTTTACAGTAAACCCGCTGTCGCCACATAGGCTACTCTTTTACGATAGTCAACAAGGGATCTTTTATTTGTGCTTCCCACAGGCAGGATAGCACAAAGCATGGCCTTTGTTGAACCAGTTATGGATCACTGGTCGGTGCAAGTGGTTTCACCTACCCATTGAGCTTTGCGGTATACCAGGTAGGAGCATTCATATGTATTACGTATCCATGAGCATATAAATGAGAAAAACGGAAACAAACGCAGGTTTGTCACATCTGCGTTTGTTGTACATAAAATATGACGCCCCTTTGGTCTCATGCCGTTAATGTCACTGATAACAAACTGGATAAAATCGCTCAGCATGCTACTGACGAGTAAAAGCAAAACGATTTATGAAGTATTAATACACATTGATTATTTTAGTATATGTGTCAAGTATCATTGATTGACTCTTTTTTACCTATCAATATTGAGTATCCTCAAGGATGACACGACACTGTCTACACTCGGTTCTGTCGGTCTCTATTATCCCGCGTGTTCGTCTTGAATTATTTAGATCACCTTCATTGTATCGTGTACAACAATGACTCCATTATTTCTTGTATACGTCAAAAGGTGATCGATTCATTTTAGTGAGAGCTTATGGCTATTTGCTGTTGAAACAGAACTGAAGGGCGTTGACATCAAAAGTCGTATGTTTTTTCTTCTCTGTGGAAAAACACACCTAGCACTCATTTAAAAAAGCATTGTCTATACAACAATGGTTGGTTGTTTGTCTCGAACCCTACGTGTGTGGCATGATGGCCCTTTGTGTAGGTCATGCCATAGGATTTAACGTGCACATTCAGAACAAGCTGATATAGCGCACGCCTGTCTTGGGCGCAAGGGCCGGACCCGGCCAGCCTCTCCGTCCAGGACAGGAAATGTAGGGGTGGGAGAAGAGGGACCGCCTACATTGGCAGGTGCAAGGGAGCACCAGCAGCCCGACAAAGTCGGTAACAGGCGGGGGTGAGTGGTGGTGGTGCTATGGAATTTTGAATGGAGCAATTAATATGCCAAAGAGAATAAGGTGCGCAGTTTTGATTGAGCAATTTTGGCGCAATTTTTAACTGTCGGTCAAAAAGAAAGTTTCGGGAGCTAGTATAGGTTTTGATTTATTTTCATCTCTTTAAGAAAACTTTAACTTTACTCCAATGACCGGCCTCGGTGGCGTAGTGGCCATCGGTCTACAGGCTGGTAGGTACTGGGTTCAGATCCCAGTCGAGGCATGGGATTTTTAATCCATATACCGACTCCAAACCCTGAGTGAGTGCTCCGCAAGGCTCAATGGGTAGGTGTAAATCACTTGCACCGACCAGTGATCCATAACTGGTTCAACAAAGGCCATGGTTTGTGCTATCCTGTCTGTGGGAAGCGCAAATAAAAGATCCCTTGCTGCCAATCGGAAAGAGTAGCCCATGAAGTGGCGACAGCGGGTTTCCTCTTCCTCTCAAAATCTGTGTGGTCCTTAGCCATATGTCTGACGCCGTATAACCGTAAATAAAATGTGTTGAGTACGTCGTTAAATAACACATTTCTTTCTTTCTTTCTTTATTCCAATGAGGCATGTCATATGTTCTGAGAGTGGCAGTCTTCTTTGTGGCGATTCAATAAGAATGTATCGTCAAGTAAAAGATCTCCTTGGGAGTGGCTGTCCTCCTGTAAACGAGACATCTGATATTGATTCATGGAATCAACGACCTTTCTGCTAAATTCCCATTCGACTCTGCATTGTGCAGAGATACGATTTGGTCACGGATAACTGTTTTGCCGTTCAGATTTGCTATCTAATCTAAGAGAGTTGCCTGAATAAAATCAGTCGATTATTATTTGTCT
>JAECMU010059567.1:0-10376 GCA_016106625.1 Dracogyra subfuscus
AAGACACTTTACACACAAGAAAGTACTGTAGTGTTTATGAATACCCATCTAGGTACATGTAGCACTAAACCAAATAACTTCCGGCTGGGTCAGAGTTCAAGGTGCACCCAACTTTTGACAGAGAAGTGAACACCACGAGTCCTGTAATTGGTTATAAATGTGAGTGTGTTAGTTGTAAAAAATAATAGTTTGATCTGGGTAAAAAAAAAAAGATGCAATTTTATTTCATCTAGTACCAATATGTCGAGTAGCCTTGTGTTTGAAAGACATATGGGGTACCTGTGAAAAAAAAAGTACTCAAATTTTGTGTGGAACTAAGTTAGTCATAGACTACCGACAGGTGCTTGTCTCGTGTAGCTGTCTACTACACTTGCTGATGCTGACCATAAGGGAGAGCACTCTGGCAAATTTCAAGAGAAGATAATCCAAATTCCAGCAGTGTTATTTTATTTGGCAGATTCAGTCTATTTGTATAGAGCTTTACTTAAAGTTGTTTTGTTTTTTTGTTTTTTCCAGATAGTGTAATCTGACTAGGGGAAGACAACCCTGGCCTATTTTCTATTGGTTTGAGGTTGTCATGGCAACAGAACACAACAACAACATGGTGCAGAATGATAATTCAACCACAATCCTGACAATCAGAATGATCATGCAGGGAAAGGTAAGACTTTATTAACTTACAACTTACTTTGGACTTGTCTTGTACAGGGATACGATTTTGATGATAGAATGACTAAATGATAATGTCTACATTTTTTTACAACTTACTTTATGTAGCTTCCAGGGCAATAGCTGTATCTGCCACTCACCAAATCTTTTATATGCACCATCCCAAAGACAGGGTAGTACATACCACAGCCTTTGATATACCAGTAGTGGTACACTGGCTGGAATGAGAAATAGCCCAATAGGCCCATAGACGGGGATCGATCCCACATGGATTGCACATCGATCGAGCGCTTTACCACTGGATTTCGTCCCGCCTCGCATGCACCAATAGTGTCAAATTCCTTATTCATGAAGCTTGATTTAGTTATTTTTAGAATCTTGTAACAGTGTGGTCTACTCTGACAGAAAAAAAAGGAAAAAAAAAAGAATTACAACTAAGCTTTGTGCATCAAGCATGCTGCGAAATCAATTTCAGATAATTCAGAGAACACCATGTCCTTTGCCAAATTAGCAGTTTGCCCCCCACCCCTCACCCAAAATGTATACAAACTGGCTACAACAGTATGTTTTTAGATAATACATATATAGAAATTATTATACTAGCTTGTATGTGTGTCGTACTGATTTTCCGAAATAAGTGTCAGGATTATTGTATTGCTTGAGCCAGGAGCAAGGGTAATACATGAATCCTGATACGAGTTTCGTAAAATCAGTACGACTCACACTTGAGTCTAATAATTTCTTTAATATCCACCTTATCCAAAATATTATTTTCACGAATAACAAGCTACAGGTAGGACCATGTCAAAATGTTTCAAATGTAACTATAAAGAAGTTTTTTTTTTTTTTTTTTTTTTTTTTTTTTTACGACACACTCAACACATTATAAGTACGGTTATAGCAGCATCAGACATATGGTTATGTCGAGAAAAAAACGCAGTGGTTAGCTGATGGGGATCGATCCTAGACCGACCACACATCAGGCGGACACTGTACCACTGGGCTATGCTGCCCGCTCTATAAAGAGATGACGAAACAACACTATTTTTAGAAATGACATAATTTTGTTAAGCGTCTACACTGGGGAAGCCACATTAAGTTAAGACTTCGCTTCATAAAATTATGTCATTCATTGTGCACATGAAATCATTATGACACATGTGGGTCATATTGTTTATATTTCCCTGAAAATCTTGAACTATGTGGATAATAATTTCTTTAATTTACCACATATTATAAAATGTTCAAGAAAATACTCAACATATTTAAATATTGGCAACCCAGCATATTTTTGCATTAGTAGCAAGGGAGCGGGCAGCATAGCCCATGCAGTGGTACAGTGATGCACAGTCGGTCTAGGATCGATCCCCGTCAGCTAACCACTGGGGTTTTTCTCGACATAACCGTAATTATAATGTGTTGAGTGTGTCGTTAAACAACAAAAAACAAAAACAAAAAAAGTAGCAAGGGATCTTTTGTATGCACCATCCCAAAGACAGGATAACACATACCACGGCCATTAATATACAGGTCATAGTAAAATTGGAGAATGGGTCTACTGAGGTGGTTTGATCCTTGGACCCATGCCTCATGCAAGCACTCTACCATCTGAGCCATCAATGTCAGATGAGGCACATAGAAAAAAACCAAAATTATGAATTTACGATGTGCAGCGAGACACACTGCCGACTGTTTATTCTTCTGATTTCTAGTTAATTATCAACCATGGGATAAATCCATTCCTTAATTAAATTGCTTTTAGTAGCACTACAAAGGAAAGAGTTGCTACCTGCAGGCTTTTGTCAGCGAGAGAAACTTCGACATCAAAATGGCAGGCTTGGAGTAATTATCAAATGCCTTCAGGTATGAAAGTCGAAACGTTGTGGCTGATTCTTCAATTGGAAAATTTGTGCCTAATTAAAGACGAGCCCGAGGATCAGCCTGTTGAAAAGCCTGTCTGTCTGTCTCTCTGTCTGTCCATTTGTCTGTCCCTGTTTTCTCCAGGCTTTAAATTGCTAAATATCATTGATGAGACATTTAATTGAAGTGTCTTGTTAATTAGAAATAGAGAAATAGCCGGGTTGTTGACTGTTTTGGTGATTTCCAGAAAATAATTAGAGGATGGAATATGTCTTGACAGTTGTTTGCGGACCTTTACTGTCTGGACACTGGCCTGAAGGAAGGAAGGAAATGTTTTATTTAACGATGCACTCAACACATTTTATTTACGGTTATATGGCATCAGACATATGGTTAAGGACAACACAGATATTGAGAGAGGGAACCCGCTGTCGCCACTTCATCGGCTACTCTTTTTTTTTTATTAGCAGCAAAGTATCTTTTATATACAACATCCCACAGACAGGATAGTACATACCACAGCCTTTGTTACACCAGTTGTGGACCACTGGCTGGAACGAGAAATAGCGCAGTGGATCCACATATGGGGATTGAACACTGGCCTGAAGTCCGAACACTGGCCTGAAGTCCGAACACTGGCCTGAAGTCCTAACACTGGCCTGAAGTCCTAACACTGGCCTCAAGTCCGAACACTGGCCTCAAGTCCGAACACTGGCCTCAAGTCTGAACACTGGCCTCAAGTCTGAACACTGGCCTCAAGTCCGAACACTGGCCTCAAGTCCGAACACTGGCCTCAAGTCCGAACACTGGCCTCAAGTCCAAACACTGGCCTGAAGTCCGAACACTGGCCTCAAGTCCAAACACTGGCCTGAAGTCCGCACACTTTTAATAAGGATGACATTATTAAACTTAATGGACCAAAGTTATGAAAACTGTTTCCATGTCTTAAATTCTCGGGTTGGCTTTTTTTCTGTTCCAGCCATTGCCCCATGACTAGTACTTGTATATTAAAGCCAATGGTATGTGCTGTCCTGACTGTGAAAGTGCACTCAAAACACCCCTTGCTTCTAATGGAAAAATATAGTGGGTTAAAGGCTTCCCTTATATCACTCAGACATGACAAAATGTCAAGAAGAATAATTAGTCTAGGCTGGGGGGTGGGGGTGTAGCCAAGTGGTAAAGTGCTCATTCAATACACAGTCAGTCTGGGATCGATCCCTGTCGGTGGGCCAATTGGGCTATTTTTCGTTCCACACAGTGCACCACGACTGGCATATCAAAGGCCATGGTATGTACTACCCTGTCTGAGGGATGGTGCATATAACAGATCCCCTGCGGCTAATCAACAAGAGTAGCCCATGAAGTGGCGACAGCGGATTTCGTCTCTCAAAATCTGTGTGGTCCTTAACCATATGCCTGATGCCATATAACCGTAATTAAAAAAAATATGTTGAGTGTGTCGTTAAATAAAGCATTTCCTTCCTTCCTCTCTAAGAATATATGTCAAACTTACTGAATATTTCACATCCAATAGTGAATGATTAATATATCAGTGTGCTCTAGTGGTGTCGTTAAACAAAACAAACGTTTAACTTTTTTTAATTTTAATTTTAATTTTTTTAATTATTATTTGTTATTATTTTAAATTTAGTTTTAATGTTTTTTATTTTTATATTAAAAAAAAATCCCCCATAACTACTGGGCTTAGGTCAGGTCAGGTCATAGGGTTTAACGTGCACATTCAGAGCAAGCTGTTGTAGCACACGCCTGTCGTGGGCGCAAGAGCTTGCGAAGCTCTTCCGTTCAAGACATAAAGTTGGGGGGAGGGGAAGGAGGGACCGCCCGCACTGGCAGGTGTAAGGGAGCACCAGCAGTCTGATCGAAATCAGTAGCAGGCGGGGTGTACCGGGCTTAAATTTAACAGGTTATATAACCAGTATCCCACCGAGACCGGATCTCAGTGGCTTGTATTCCTCGTATTCCTGTACCCTATAAAACCGATAGAAGTTATCTCCCTGTGGACTCACTATTGGATTTACATTGTAGATCAGTGAATTATTTAAACACAATTATGCTTTTGTTACATCTTCTAATGAGAATGACAACCGAGAATTGGTTTTTATGCTGACAATAACAAAAGGGAAACAATTATTTCCATCAATTATGAATGGAGGCCGCGCGTTCCTAAGGGTGCACAGTGGTACATGCTGGTCTTTCAGCGGGCTTGTTAATAATGAAGGAAGTAATTAGCAGTAATAAAGCTTGCATGCAATGTCATAGCTGAGATTTGTGATTTTGGAGTTTTTTTTGTTTCATATAGGATTTATATTATATTTTCCCATTCCAACCAGTGCAACATGGTTGTGGTAAGTTATTTTATGTTAAGAGTTTGTTTTGTTTAATGACACCACTAGAGCACATTGATTTATTGATCATCGGCTATTGGATGTCAAACAGATGATAATGTTTATATAAAGCGAAACTTCTCAAAACCGGACCCTCTGTAAACTGGAATTCCCTAAAAAATGGACATTTTGTGTGGCAGATACCTCTAAAAACCGGATGTTTTACTTGGTTACAAGGGTGTCCAGTATAGAGGAGTTTCACTGTATATATGTCTTTGAGAATGAATACCTGCTACATTTCTCTGTTAGCGGTCTCAGTGGCGCAGTGGGTTAGGCCATTGGACTACAGGCTGGTAGGTCCTGGGTTCGGATCCCAGTTGAGGCATGGAATTTTTAATCCAGATACTAACTCCAAACCCTGAGTGAGTTTTCCGCAAGGCTCAATGGGTAGGTGTAAGCCACTTGCACCGACCAGTGATCCATAACTGGTTCATCAAAGGCCATGGTTTGTGCTGTCCTGCTAAGCACAAATAAAAATCCCTTGCTGCTAATAAGAAAGAGTAGCCCATGAAGTGATGACAGCAGGTTTCCTCTCAAAATCTGTCTGATGCCATATAACTGTAAATAAAATGTTTTGAGTGTATCGTTAAATATAACATTTCTTTCTTTCTTTCTGTGTTGGTAGTAAGGGATCTTTTATATTCACTTTCCGACAGACATTCAGCACTATTGATATTTTCACTTTACAAGCTATATTAGGAATAAATTTTTTATTATGTGAGCCTAATATATGATATTGATGATACCGAAACACAGGAGGGTAATAATCTCTTTATCACATACATGTAATCTCAAGCTTAATAAAACATGTTTTTGTAAACTGTACACAAACTTTAATTTCAGTCCACCATTACTATATAGATATTAAAATAATATAAGAATATGTGGCACTGTGTATTTTTCAATGGAAATAATGTCAAACTTGAATAACATCATTTTGGATGGCGTTACATCAAAATAAACTAGTGCTTAATGTTTTTTATATTCTGAATGCTAGACACCTTTCAGTGTAAAATTGCTATTGACATATTTGTGATGACTATGAATATATGTCAATTATGTAATCATTAATGTCATCCTAGTATGGTTGCATAAATGTCAATAAACCTAGTGCCGAGACCTCGACTAATTTACATCTAATTTGCAAATTTATCAAGTTCTTAAAGTATGTGATCTGAAAAATATCACATACTCTAATTGCACTAAAAATGTAAGATATATATAAAAAATAATTTCCTTTGCAACCTGTGGTGTGAGTAAAAATTTGGACTAACCTGTTTTCATTTATTTTCTTTTTACAAATCTATTTATTTCAGTTTTTACCTGCAATGCAGTTTCAAAATTTTGATTCAGGAATTGCAATTTACTTTCACTTTTCACGGTTATTTATTTTGGTGTTTATATATCAGGTGTGGGTGAAATATTCACTTAGAAATATTATAAATTAATTTTCGCTCTTCAGTCTTATGTATTTCAACTTCTAAAACACAATGTGTCTGTGAAAACATGCATCAAGCAGTTATAATTTTCATTTTCCACTCTACAAGGTTATTTATTACAGTTCCCATAAGTAATAGGTGTGGGTGAGAACTCAGAACAGTGGTGGGTTCAACGCACTGTAAAAAGTTCACCCGAGTCTAGCGTTACCGTCGGAATCAGTATAATGGAGATTCCACCTCGACATGTAGATACAGCATGCTTTTATACCGTGCTGTATCTTGTAACAGAATAAATAACAGCTGTTGCTATGACGTCAGGCGTCTCACAGGTGAAGTACATGGGATGTTTCAAGACGCAAATCTTTGCCTTCTTATGACGCCCGAGTGAAAATATTAAAGGTCTTTTTTAAGTTGAATGTGCGTAGATACGAGCCCCCGTTTTGTTCATCGCTGTGTAAAAAAAACAATAAATAAAAAATAAAAATTTCTTTTTTGAAATACGCTCAACTTATTCTTAATGCCAGTACTGTACTCACTGTGGGTTAGATGCTGTCTAGTTTCTATGAGCTAAAGCCAATGAATGAGGTTTTCTGATGTACGCAAGAACCATAAATAGTCTACAGGTGGAAATAAGAAGAAAGGAATGTTTGTTTAATGACACCTCAGCACATTTTAAGTTGTGACTTTGGTATTTAACATCTGACTATTTTGATACTTGGGGGGAGGAAAGAATGAGGGAGGGAGAGAGAAGAGGATGAAGGAAGAGAAAGATAAAGATATATATTAGAGAGAGAGAGAGAGAGAGAGAGAGAGAGAGAGAGAGAGAGAGAGAGAGAGAGAGAGAGAGAGAGAGAGAGAGAGAGAGAGAGACAGAGACAGAGACAGAGAGAGAGAGAGAGAGAGACAGACAGACAGACAGACAGACAGACAGAGGAAGAGAGACAGAGACAGAGAGACAGAGACAGAGACAGAGAGACAGAGACAGAGACAGAGAGACAGAGGGAGAAAGACAGACATAGAGGACAGAGACAGAGAGCAAGATATAAAAAGCAAGATACAGGGAGTTAATCTCTGTGTAAAACAAAATAAGAGAGAAGGGAGGGAGGGGGAAGGGAAAGAGAAAGAGAGGGGGAGAGAGAGAATGAATGAATACAAATGAACCCTTGCTACTAATGGGAAAATGTAGTGAATTTCCTCTCTGAGATCAGAATTGTGAAATGTTCCATATCCAGTACTGGTAATAACCAATGATTAATAAATCAATATGTTTTTAGTGGTGTTGTTGACAAAACAAACGTGTAACTTGGCATGTATTTCAAAACACAAAGCCTGCACTGGGCTAGTGTTCCACAGCCCGCTCTAACAGTAAACTAGAATAATAGCCCTAGTCATTTTCTAATCGTTCTCACAGAAATGTAATCCAATGAAACATCAGTAAACCAGCAGAACTATAAGCATATGGCTGTGATGCAATTTAGACAATTATTGGGGCGGGACGTAGCCAGTAGTATGTGCTATCCTGTCTGTGGGAAAGTGCACACAAAACACCCCTTGCTTCTAATGGAAAAATGTAGTGGACTTCATCTCTAAGATAGGGGTAGGATGTAGCCCAGTGGCAAACTGCCTGCTTGATGCCTGGCGATCTAGGTTCGATCCTCGTTGGTAGGCCCATTGGACTATTTTTCATTCCAGCCAGTGCACAACGATTGGTATATCAAAGCCCGTGGTATGTGCTGTCCTGTCTGTGGGATGGTACTTATAAAAGATTCCTTGTTACTAATGGAAAAATATAGCAGGTTTTAAGACTAATATTTATGTCAAAATATTAAATATTTGATATCCAGTAGCCCATAATTCATAAGTCAGTGTGCTCTAGTGGTGTCGTTAAACAAAACAAACTTTAAACTTTTCAGCGGGCAGCATGGCCCAGTGGTAGAGTGCCCGCCTGATGCGCGGTCGGTCTAGGATCGATCCCCGTCAGCTGACCACTGGGTTTTTTTTTCGACATAACCATATGTCCAACGCTGATACAACCGTAATTAAAATGTGTTGAGTGCGTCGTTAAACAAACCAACAAAAAAATAAAATAAAATAAATTAAACTTTTCTTTTAAAGTTTCCTCTCTAAGACTGTGTTAGAATTACCAAATATTTGACATCCAACAGCCAACGTTTAATAAATCAGTGTGCTCTAGTGGTGTTGTTAAACAAAACAAACTTTAAACTTTTCTTTTAAAGTTTCCTCTCTAAGACTGTGTTAGAATTACGAAATATTTGACATCCAACAGCCAACGTTTAATAAATCAGTGTGCTCTAGTGGTGTCGTTAAACAAAACAAACTTTAAACTTTTCTTTTAGAGTTTCCTCTCTTAAGACTGTGTTAGAATTACCAAATATCTGACATCCAACAGCCAACGTTTAATAAATCAGTGTGCTCTAGTGGTGTCGTTAAACAAAACAAAATTTAAACTTTTCTTTTAGAGTTTCCTCTCTTAAGACTATGTTATAGTTAACAAATATTTTTTACATCCAACAGCCGACGTTTAATAAATCAGTGTGCTCTAGTGGTGTCGTTAAACAACACCAACTTTACTAATACATTTAACGAGAGGATAGGAGCCTTGGTAAACACAGACATAATGAGCACACGTATAATTGATGTGAAATCTGGACCGATCAAATGTATCATGATTATATCCACGGAGAATATTCTCAACTGAATTAAAACCTTCCTCAATGGCAAGGAGTCCCTGTTGCGGCCTGTGCATTGTTAATCACCGCGTTTGTGCCGTCCTTCTATCTGTTCGATACGAGTTGAGAAATAATCATGGTTTGTCCAATTCAGCATTAATTGATGGCCGTTTGGCTCATGCAAGGCTTATCGGAGATAAAGCAAGAGCCCGTTATGAGAGAAATATGGATATTTCATAAGGGCGTTATTTTCTGAAGATTATCTCGTAGATTGGGAAAGGTCGCTGCTGGGAATTGTGAATGGTGCAGTGGAGATGAGGGTCAAACCAATGTAATTGTTTTGTTACTCAAAACGGCTCTGTGTGTTTCTGTGTGTGTGTAATGTGTATGTTTCTGTGCCGTAAGATAAACTCTTGAAACACTTATTACATGTTAACTCTGTGTCTGTCAGTGTGTCATTGTGTGACAGGTTTTATGAGAACAAATAAGCCTTAAGATAAACTGTGTTGTTGGTTAGGGTCTTTTTCTTTTCTCTTGAAACCTGCAGAGATACCACACTTATTACATGTTAACTTTGTGTCTGTCAGTGTGTCACTGTGTCACAGATTTATGAGAACAAATAAGCCTTAAGATAAACTATGTTGTTGGTTAGGTTTTTTTCTTTTCTCTTGACACATGCAGAGATACCACACTTATTACATGTTAACTTTGTGTCTGTCAGTGTGTCATTGTGTGACAGATTTTATGAGAACAAGCCTTAAGATAAACTGTGTTGTTGGTTAGGGTCTTTTTCTTTTCTCTTGACACATGCAGAGATATCACACTTATTACATGTTAACTTTGTGTCTGTCAGTGTGTCACAGATTTTGTGATAACAAATAAGCTTTGAGGTAAACTGTGTTGTTGGTTAGGCGGGGTGGGAAGTAGCTCAGTGGTATAGCGCTTGCTCGATGTGCGGTCAGTCTGGGATCGATCCCAGCCGATGGGCCCATTGGGCTATTTCTCGTCACAGCCAGTGTACCACGGAAAGAGTAGCCCATGAAGTGGCGACAGTGGGTTTCCTCTCTCAATATCTGTGTGGTCCTTAACCATATGTCTGACGCCATATAACCATAAATAAAATGTGTTGAGTGCGTTGTTAAATAAAACATTTCTTTCTTTGTTGGTTAGGGTGTTTTTCTTTTCTCTTGACACATGCAGAGGTATCACATGTGGGACATACGGTCACTGCTCATTAAATAACAATGTGCTGAGTTGTCATCAGGCATACTTTTCTTTCCTCGTATCTCAGCAGGGGTCAGTTATGCGTAAAT
>JAECMU010059577.1:0-17745 GCA_016106625.1 Dracogyra subfuscus
TCGGGGTGAACACACATCTGGACACATTAGTTTCAATGAGAGTGCATAGACTAGATGTGTACGACCGGTCGGGGTGAACACACATCTGGACACATTAGTTTCAATGAGAGTGCATAGACTAGATGTATACGTGCGGTCGGGGTGAACACACATCTGGACAGACACATTAGTTTCAATGAGAGCGCATATACTAGATGTGTACGATGCAAGCTTCTACAAAACGCAAGCGGCCAGTCGCAGTGACAAATTCGTATGTGGTGTATACGCCCAAAACGCGAGCCTTAGACGTATCAGACGCAATAGTCGGACCGCACGCACGCGCCGCATCCAGTCTGTATGAGTCTTTAAGCTTCCGCCTGGAAGATGACTGCCACTCGCACAGAATGTGACATTTTATCGCCCTTAATGACAAACATGGCTGGATAACCATCAGAATATGATATGTTTTATTGACAATTGATAAAAATGCTGACTTTCTATCACCATCCAATCCAAGGGCAGTTTCATGGACATTATTGTGTCTGATGGATACAGTGTACATGTATCAGAAACCACACATTTTCCACCCCGCGATCCGTCTGTATAAACAGGAATATAATCATGGTATGTCTAGGATTTCCATGCAATGTTGTTTATAAATAACTGCGTCTGTGTGATTAGAGCATCCACGGGTCCAGCATATTGGACGCGAGTACTCGAGGGTCAAACTCCACCCGGATCCGAGTACCCGACACTTACACTAGATGATGATGAGACTAAGGGATAAAGTAAAATAGTACTATGCATCATAATTCCAGCTCTGAACATGAATGCCCAATCATGCCATTGTATTGCATTTCACACATTCGACTTTTGTTTTCCCTCCATGTCTTATAGCCCTATAATGTAACTGGCGTTAACTAGATGGTAAAATTACGTAAACAATACAATTAAATGAGAGTGCTTTTCCTTGTATGGGTACTCGAGTCCTGTGAACGGACTCGAATCTTGCTATACTCGACTCCTGCCCAAGTGCTCGAGTACTCGCGGTTACCCTATGTGTGATTTTTCTTCAAATGCACAAGATCCAATAGTTTATGGGTGGTTTGATACACAAAGGTTGTAAAACAAAATTTTAAGGAGTATACAAAATATCGCTTAAATCAATGTTAAAACGGATACAAACTACTTAATGTGAAGACCAAATATTCGGATGGCTTTTGGACTCTCACCAAACAACTTTATATAACTGTTATAAAACACAGCATTGTCGCAATAATTTAATGTCGGTAGCATACTACAGATAAAGCTTTGCACGTCTAGCACTTCATCAGTGTACAACATCTCTACTGAAGATGTTCTAAAAGTACCCAAAAAGAAATCATAAGTCAGTTGACCATTGTTGAAATGTGGTTTAAGCAAAGCTGCAACCGACGTTCAGTGATACTCATATTGGACGATCTGTATCAAAACTGAAAATATTCAGCATAAAACGAACATATAATTGTGGTCAATTACGTTTCACATAAAATTGAGTTTGTCACATGATGCTACTTTGAGGCACACCCATCTCTTGAGGGTGAAAATCAGATACAGTGGATCCCACGCTTACTTTAAATGTTCTGAGTTTTTTTAAAACAATAAATTGTTAAATAAATGTACATCCATGCACCGCCACAAGAGGACTACCACTCCCAGACTAGTTTACAAAATGACAACCAGGACAGGACAGAGCTCATTGTAATAAATATAACAGTTATGATCAGCGACAACTGTACTGATGACTTCGCCCATATCTTACATTGTTAACAGGTTGGCTTAACCATCTGCAGTGTCATAACCATTGAATCAATACTTGAATGAAATAGCAACTGAAGAGAAGTCTTGAATGAATGAATGAATAAATGAATGTTTAACGACACCCCAGCACGAAAAATACATCGGCTATTGGGTGTCAAACTATGATAATGGAAATAAATAAGGTGATGATCAACATCAATAGAAAAATTCAAGATATAAATAAAAACGGTGTAAAGATCTGTGCAAAAAATACAAATACGAATATCACGGATACTGACTTTTATTCTAAACTTTAATTTGTGTTGTATTGGCCATTCTCTAATAGAATGTTACACCCCTGCACCACGGTGAGGTTATAGCACGCGCAGGGGAGAAGTATTCAAACGTAATCATTTTTTTTTTTTTGTTGTTGTTGTTGTTGTTGTTGTTGTTGTTGTTGATCCCACGCTTACTTTAAATGTTACGTTTTTTTTTAACAATGAATAATTGTAAGATAAATATACATCGTTGCACCGCCACAAGAGGACTGCCACTCCCAGACTAGTTTACTAAGTGAAAACTAACACAGGACAATAATATTATGCTAACTAGTCAGTTTAATAGCCATACTTTGAACAGCTTGGTTGGGTGTGTGAGATGGGGTAGGGGTCGGGGTGTTGTTGTTTGTGTGGGTTGTTTATTTGTTTGTTTGTTGTTGTTTTTTGTGTGTGCGTGTGTGTTATTTTTTTATTTTTTTTTGGGGGGGGGATATTTGTGTGGGGGGGGTTTTCTAGGTTTTTTTTTTAGGGTTATGTTTTGGATTTTTGGTTTTTGGTGTGTTTACAATATTACGTTACTTCAGAATAAATTCAATGCGTGTTTAAAACCCGGAATAAGATCTTTCTATAAAAAAAATTATACACGTGTGCCACCAGGAATATTGAAAAGTTGTTTGTTTTTATAATGAACTAATACTTAGTTTCTTTTAAGGCAAAGAATTGCTGAAAACAATGTAATTGCCAAAAGCGGGTTCGCTCGTAACGCCCCCACATTGCTCTCTATCATACATTGTTAGTTTATACATTGTTAAAAAAAAAAAAAAAAAAAAAAAAAAAAAAAAAAAAAAAAAAAAAAAAAAAAAAAAACCATTAAAAAAAAACATTAAAAGAAAGCAAAAAAAATTAAAATAATAATAATAAAAAAAACCCATTAAAAACATTTAATTCTGCATACTTTCAGGGAATCATTTCAGTAGCAGCAAACATTTTAATTTTATTATTCTATTTTATAACTACTATTATTCCTTCTCTTTTTTTTCTCCTAATCTTTGCTGTACCCTCTGGAGATTTCCGATCATGTGCAGTTGTCGGTTTTGTAACTCGAACTAAGACAAATTTCATTGAGGCGTTAATTGCGTATTGTCACTCTATTAGTTCCCGTTTCAAACGTGGTTTGTCTACACCGCGCGAGACCTCGCCAGCCAATGGCAGTGCAGACCGAAGTAATTTCATCTGACACCACGGGCTGTTCATGTCACAATCTCGTTAGCTTTATTGAGAGATATAATTCCCTCATTTCACAATATTTATCCACAGATTTGCAAATTTGCCATGCACAATGGTCAAGGACCCACAAACGTTAGCCAGAGTCGGATTGATTAGTGGCCCTTTATTCAGAATAAATTGCTCGCTAAGTGCCCTCGTTCCCGGCCTCAGTTCCCGCTAATTTAATAACGACGTCAATTCCACCGATAGTTTTGCGATGCGATTGCGGCCTATTTGCCTGTGTGCGCCAACCCTTTATTTAATATACCACAATGGCCCCATCATCACCCGTTAGTCGGCAATGATTTTTTCTTTTGTTGCCTTTATTCATTAACAGAGTATTTGCCGTAAACTGTTGTAAAGGAGTTGTAACTAGTTGAAAACAGTTAATTACTGTCATTATTGAAAGCCAGTCAATATGAAATTGCCAAGCCGACGAGCCGGCGCTGACCTGGCGAACGGACAACACATTTTGGACACTGAAAAGTCCGTGTTTGTGCCGGAGAATTCTATTATTTTCTTCAATTTCCACACACAAAGCTACGCAGATGCGCTTGGTGTGTGTGGAGACGAAACAGCTAGCAGTATTATGAATCCGATTAACCATAATTCCGTATTTTCATTCGGCATCAAAAGCAGACGGTTTGGTAAATAGCATTTACTGACGTATCTCCCTTTTATCGTTTATCTTTGCAGGCAATTAATTAAATTCAATTTCAGCACACAATTACAGCAACATTAAAGGGATAGTATCGCCGATAACAAGTCACGATTTTCGGCAGATCATTTTCTCTATCAATAATGTTGTTGGCGATTTTGCGTGACTTAAAATACGCAATGGACAGAATATATTTACGATCGATCATATTAGTTTTGGTGATATCAAGAGACTTAAAATATACCCTATGTATACATCACCCTACAGTAAAGGGGCTGGACGTAGTCCAATGGTAATGCGCTAGCTTGATGCGCGGTCGGACTAGGATCGACCTCCGTTAATGGTCTCTCGTTCCAGTTAGTGCACCACAACTGGTATATGAAAGGCGGTAATATGTGCTATGCTATCTGTGAGATAATGCATAATATATAAAACTGGGGCGTAGCCAGAGAAGAAAAACGCCGAGGAAAAACCCAGATCTGTACAATAAATATCAGTGTCATGGGGAAAATAAAATAAATCTGGAAAATTTCCAGACAAGGCAAGCGCCTCGTCTGCCTCATGCTGGCTACGCCATTGTAAAAGATCCCTTGCTACCAATGGAAAACAATCAGCGGGTTTGAAATATTCGCAAGGCGGCTTTGATACTGAATGGTTTCCATTAATTCATTTAAGAATTATTCAGTTTGAATCACAGTAGATTTTGTGTTTATTAAAACTATGATTTTCTTATGAATATTTTAGGCCCATTTTTTACAGTAGTTTCTGATTTAACTGTTTCATAAAATATAGTCGCGTTACTAGGAATCAGTGACTGAAGATCTAAACGTTTTTAGTTGGGGGGTTTTCAAATGTAGCGGGTTTCCTCTCTAAGACAATATGTCAAAATTACCAAATGTTTGACATCCAGTAGCCGACGATTAATAAATCAATGTGATCTAGTGGTGTCGTTACTGGCCTCGGTGGCGTCGTGGTAGGCCATTGGTCTACAGGCTGGTAGGTACTGGGTTCGGATCCCAGTCGAGTCATGTGATTTGTAATCCAGATACCGACTCCAAACCCTGAGTGAGTACTCCGCAAGGCTCAATGGGTAGGTGTAAACCACTTGCACCGACCAGTGATCCATAACTGGTTCAACAAAGACCATGGTTTGTGCTATCCTACCTGTGGGAAGCGCAAATAAAAGATCCCTTGCTGCCTGTCGTAAAAGAGTAGCTATGTGGCGACAGCGGGTTTCCTCTAACAAAAAACAAAAACAAAAAAAACAAAAAAAGGGTCAGAATGACCATATGTTTGACGTCCAACAGCCGATGATAAGATTAAAAATCAATGTGCTCTAGTGGCGTCGTTATATAAGACAAACTTTACTTTATTACTAATCTGTAGATGGGAGTGAAAGTGTAACACACGACTAAATGACACTGATGTATTAATCATCGGCTATTGGATGTCGATCATTTTGTGATTTTAACATATATTTTAGAGAGAAAACCCGCTACATTGTTCCATTAAAATTTAATGCTTGGGATCTTTCATGTGTACCATTTCACAGACTGAATAGCACATGCCACCGACTTTGATATACCAGTCTTAGTGCACTGCGTGAAATAACCAAAACATGTGCATTTCGACGGCGATCGATTCCAGCTGAAACCATGCTAAACAGTTACCCACACCTACAGTTTGACCATCCCCCATCTCTAGGCTACCTGTGAATTAAAACTGCAGGTTATAGAATGGGAAGACGTCGATGAAACTGAGTAACTGTGAATCATGCGTTAATAAACTGGTCTAGGTGTATTTTGCAATTTCTGTGATAGTTGGTTTAACTCGATAACACTCCTTATGTATCATCTGCCTATAAGGCTTTGCCTCTTCTTTATTTTTATTTTTTCTTCTTTTTATAATAATATTATTCTGTTGCCATTTTAATGAGTTGGTCCATATGTGCCCCTTTTCCCTTATTCTCCACCCCATATATCCTTGTTCCGCCCCTGGGTATTAAGTCCATCCTCTCATAAAGGACATATAACAAAACTAAACATACGCAGAGGCGAGACTGATGCGTGGTCGGTTTGGCATCGATCCCTCTCGGTGGACTCACTGGGTTATTTGTAGTTTCAGCCAGTGTGTGTGCGTGCGTGTGTGTGTCAATACTGTTATTTGCTGTACTAGGACCGTATAGTAACTTTATTTACATTGATGAATATATTTAGCATGTTTTACTAGACAAACCATAAAGTAGGCCTATGCCTAACAGAAAGAAAATGTATATCAAACGTGAATAGATTTATACTTTTACTAACTACCTGTCATAATTACCAAATGTTTGACATCCAATAGCCGATCATTAATAAATCAGTGAGATCTAGTGGTGTCGTTAAACAAAACAAACTTTAACTTTATATCTTTACTATTGAATACATAACATTCTAATAAATATGCCTAATATAAATTTGTATTGTTATGCATCTGTTTGATTGTTATTTTGCAGATATATATATGTCAAACATGGCATTTGTTTGCGCTGTGTGCCTGTATGAAGTAATGACTTAATGGCTTGAACATTATAGTCTATAGGCTTATGTAACATGTTTTAGATTTGTTATTTTTTCGGGTAGATTCTTAGCACTCATATCTAAACATATCTAGAAACTTCACTGATTTAGAAAAAGACATAGGTGCCAGTTTTTCCATTAACATTTAGGGAATCCATTTTGAATTTCAAAATGGCCACCACCGAAAATCTTTAAAAAGACAATTAACCATAACCATTCGTTGAAATGTCATGCAATATTTGTTTTATTCTTTTTTAAACTCATAAAAGGGGGTCAGCCATTCATTGGAAACAAAATAAAAGCACTATAAATACTGTAAATTAGCACAAATCCAAGATGGCCACCAGATTTCACCTAAAATGCCATACTTTTGAACCAATGGGCATATGCAGATGATTTTGGTGTCTAACCATATGTTTAGGCATATGAGGATTCCAATAATAAAAAGCTACGTTTGATTGGAAAACATTTACTAGAAATAATGTAGGAGATTTGGGCGGTTATGTAACGAGGATGGATAAAGTTTTTTGTAAAAGGTACGACAATACTATATGCATGAATCAGGAGTCTCAACGTTACTAATTAAACGTTCCTAATTGTCAATGCTTCAGTCATCATCGAGATCTTCGCCAATCATTGGGGGTGTAATGTTCGTATAGTTGTCGCCTTCCCCATTACATTTGCAAAGTTCAGTACAGACCACATGGTTTCTTCTGCATGAGCACCTTCGTGAACACTTTGATTTTTCACAGTTACACCTGACAAGCTGCAGCACTGAGACCGACTGATGCAACTTGAGAAAGAACAGTCAGTAGCTTTTTGTCTACGTGTCGCCACCCCAAGGTCAGAGGGTCAAGACAAGTTGGGTTCAATACCATATCCTGGCACCAGATATTAGCCTGGACATGGGTACGGCATATATGTTCAATCCATGCTCCCTGAGTTGGTGGCAGTTTGTCAACTCCTTGTTCATCATTGAGGTGCTTGAAAAAAAACATCTGAGCATCTTTGCTTGCCCAATATGGACCCCACTTGGACAGAAAAGAGAGCAAAGAAACTCTTCACAGCCACGTAGAACTTCGTCGGACGGCTCATCTCCTTCGCCAAGACCAGCTATCACTTTCAGAATGGAGGGGCTTGCCTTTAGGAAAGTTGCAAAGCATCCCTTCTTTCCCTTTTCTTGGATATGGCCGGGGGTATCACAGCCTGTGAGAGCATGCCAGTTGATCAAAGCTGCTGACTTTTCCGGGCCAAGCTTGTCATAAATAGGCTGTAGGAAGATTGTGCGTCGTTTTTCGCATGTGCCCGTGATTAGCGCAGAATGTTTGCCAAGTAATGGTGTTCTTCGTATAGCCAAAAGCAGCACATCAGTTTCTTGTGAATACACATGGACATTCATCCCGTTGCTCACAACTGCTACAGCATGAAAAATCATAAGAGTGTCCGCCTCTTCCTGTGTGCTAACACCGGTCATTGTTTCACATTCATAATTCGTCATGACTTCCTGCTGTGTTGCAGTCATAACCTTGACGGCACTGTTGCGGATAAGCTGATGAGAAAGGTAGAGAGTTAGCGAATCCTTTGTGCTGCTGCTGACGAGAAACATATTTTTGTCTTTGATGCCCATTGAGTCTTGAACGATGTAGGATTTAATTACCTTCACCTTGCCTTTCCGCCGCTCTCTAGTCTGTTCCTTCCTTTATGCTTTCTTTGTGTAGTTATCAAATATAACTCGCACTTGACAATATCCTCGAGCCTTTGAGTCGATGAGTGTGACAATGGACGATGCAAGCTCTTTGCAAGTGTTGAAATTCTTGATTGCCATTAACTCTTGTACCACTCCTATTCCATCTACTACAAGACACGTTTCTGATCCCTCTTCAAACGTGGTAGACTGCGCAGATGTTTGAGCTGTGTCACTGGCTACCAAATCTTCCAGAAGCTTAATCACTGTGCTCTTGTCCATAGTGAGATGAATAGATCCATCTGGTGCCATGAGACTTTTGTTGGTGTTGGCAAAGTCATATATCCCAATGACTTCTTCCAGATCGATACTCTCTCGAGATGACCGGGCAATAACCAGCAGTCTGGCAAAGAGTGATGTGGTTGCCTTCAAGGTCAAAACTTTAGACCCTGTGTCCAATTTAATGTCTTTTGCTGCAGACATCCATGTCTTCTGCTTGACTTTGGTCATCTTGTCCCACAAATTGCGACCCCCGATGATGCGTTCCTCTACAAACGTTTTGTAAGCTTCCATGCCAGTCTCCTCAGTTGCTAGGATACTTCGTTGAATTTCGTTGTGGATGGTCTCCTTTGACATGAGCTTGAACATGCAGCCTTTACAGTCCGATTTATCGCTACCAGCTTCTGTTTGGAATAAGTTGCAGGGTGCCAACACTGACTTAAGCTGTGCAATGGAGCGTTCTTGGCGATCTATTTTTGACTGAGAGAGTTGATGATGCTGTAGTGGTGTCATTGTGGTAGTAATAGCTACAAGTCGTTCTGCCTCATCGGCAAGTCGTGCCAGCTCCGGAGCAGTGAGACAAAACTTCAAGAGTGTTGCTGGATATGATGTTATTCCAGAGATCCCTCCTTGGCCTTTCGTTGACTTGTTCAGGTGTTCCATCGCCTGATCAACACCAATTCGTGTGAATGGAATGTGGTTGCTGGTATTCACTGCAAACCCACCATTTGTGAAGCTCTGCCACATGTCTGGGTCAGAAGTTTTCATGGCATCCATGCGTGCAATGAACTCTGGAATATTTAGGGCGTAATCTAGCCTGTCATATGCAAAGAAATACTTGCAAAGCTGCTCAAGCGATGCCAAGTATAGGTGCCAGTTACCTTCCCGTATGGCCCTCTGGAAATGTAACAGTGTCATCACCTGCCGCATGTACATCCTAGCCCATTGAAACATTGGGTCTGTCTTGTGACTAACGTCAAACTCTCGTAGATGTGTCTCAAGATTCAATGATTCTATTTTAACTAGGAACGCCTGGTGTGCTTCTACAACTCCGGTCTTATCCCTGCATGCTTCAGTCAGATGCTTTATGCTGGCTACCAAGACGTCACGAACAATGGGGTGATCCTCAAGGAATTTCTCCAACCAGAAATCGAACATTGCCTGAAGAGTATCTGATGCGCTTCGATCACATTGGATATGCATCATTACATACTGTTAGCAGAAAATATTTGTCATATACCTGTAAGAAATGTCACATTCATACCAATTTTTCTTGATAATAACATCGAAAACTGGTTGGCATCCATGCAAACGAGTTCAGATGAACAGCTGACTTAACTATAATGCATTTGGTACTCAAACTATTTGCACACGTTTCAATTACATGTTTAAAATAAGGTTGAATACAAAAAAAAATCATAGAAATCAGTTTAAAAAGGCGGCTATTTTGAAATTCAAAATGGAGGCCCTAAATGTTAATACAAAAACTGGCACCCATTGTTTTCTTAATCAGGGGTGTTTCTAGGTATGTTTAATCATTGGTGCCAAGCATCTACCCAAAATGTTGCTTTTTTACATAAGCCCACAGACTATTAGTGTTGGGAGGAACTGGGTGTAGTAGGTGTGGGAATTTTAAATCCATCGGCCATGCTGATTTTCATAATGAATCATAAAAACCACTGACAGCCACCAGTATTCCTGACTATATTCTATTTATAGCCTACTGTAGTTGGAGGTTTTAATGTTTGTGATATCTGGAATTATCATGCAGCTTTAACACATTTATTTTTGATTAATTACTAAAACAAAAGCCCCACTATATTTAAATGACATAATTACCCGAACATATATTTTCTTGCATTATGCCCTGTTGATGAAGGATTTTTTTATTTTTTTATTTTTATTTTTATTTTATTTTTAACGACGCACTCAACACATTATAATTATGGTTATATCGGCGTCGGACATATGGTTATGTCGGGGAAAAAAGCCAGTGGTTAGCTGACGGGGATCGATCCCAGATTGACCGCGCATCAGGCGGGCGCTGTACCACTGGGCTATGCTGCCCGCTGCTGTTGATGAAGGAGAGCCGCTACTTGCTGACTACTACAGTGCACAGCAGCAGGAGAATGAAATCGTTTCTTCGTGGGATTGTCGGGTAGAAGACTTGTTTCTAAGGGCTTTCAAGACCAGCGCACAACAAATGGACTACAACAACACGTTGCGTACCCGGTTCTTGGGTGGTCTACAGCAGTGACTTAAAACTGCAGTGGCCATATTTTGAACAAAACCCATGACTTTGATAAGTTACGGGTGGAGTTACGGCGTGTGGAGCAGAGCCATGTTGTTCCTGCAGAGAAACGACAGTCGTCCAAGAAGCCTGTCCCTGCTAAGAGAACATCAGAATCTATAGCTGCCAAACCGGAAGTCCCATCTGAGGTGGAAACCGGAGGAGTGAAGAAACTGGAGACAATGCTTCACCAACAGTTATCTAGGTTTGATATGTTGGAGAGCCAGTTACAAGACTTTACAATTAATGTTCTGTTTATTTCAAGTGGTACCTGACAGCACTTAAAATGCCACAGTTCCAGTTTTGCAGGGTACCAATGTTTTAACTCCTGCATTGAATGAATGTCGCCAGAAGTATGGTGACAAGTTATCGTAGATAGCAGACTTACATACTACCTGGCATCGTGCCTTCAGGAGTATCGTAGTACAACATAATGCTTTGACAAGAATTAACGGGAATGATTACAAGTGCTCAGAGAAATAGTATCATCATAGCTCCAATTCTTTGGTGACTATTGCAGGTTACATTGGCAATAAGACACCGTATCATGATACGTGCGCCATGATGGTGACAACCGAAGATGTGGTACAACCAGACGTGGAAAAGGCACCCGCTATATACAGGTATGAGTTTGTCTTCTACCAGAGCTTTGTTGTGTGAGACCCAGGAAGTAACCAGAAAGGTTAGGGTTAGAGTTAGAGTTAGGGTTTGGGTTTGGGTTTGGGTTTGGGTTTGGGTTAGGAAACAATACAGGTCTGGACTGGTTGCTGCAGAAGATTACTCTTCCTCCAGAGGGTTTAACACAAAACATATACAGATTTGTATTAACTTAATCCAGAAGTACCAAGACATATTTTCTTCAGCTGACAGGTTATAGGGTATAACACAAATGTTCAGCATCGGATTGAGGTAACCAATCCAATACCCATGAAGCACAGACATCGCTGCATTCCGCCAACAATGTAAGATGAGGTAAAACAACATTTAAAACAGCTTTTGTTGTGTGGAATGATACGTTTCACACACACACACATACACACACACGCACACGCACACGCACACACACACACACACAGAGTGAGAGAGAGAGAAGAGAGAGAGAGAGAGAGAGAGAGAGAGAGAGAGAGAGAGAGAGAGAGAGAGAGAGAGAGAGAGAGAGAGATTGGCTGTCTACATATTACATACATTCTGATACATATCCCACATTGTTTGACATGTATGGTGTAAACGTTTAAAGGCATACTGTCACTCTCGGTAAGTTTAGTTTTTGAATAATGGACCATTGCCATAATTCAATTATTTGTTTACAAAATATTGTTAATAAATGGAGTATGGTGTTATGAAGATGGTTGAATAAAATACATTTAGGTTCAGATCAAAGTAATACTTTGTTAGACTATTAAATAGGTCAGCGGTCTTATTAGCACTATTTGATACTTGGTAATGTATCCGTTACTTTGCATTTGTAAATAAAGAACTTTGAAAGTAATAAAAATAGATGAATATTTCACAAATTATGTAGAGGGAGAAGTCCCATTAATTACTGTCGCTCTATTAAGTATATCTTGCGAATCTTTGGCATACTGGCATGACCAACAGCCTTCACCGTATTGACCTAAGATACATCGACCAGGAAAAGGGACATTTGTCCTTAGTTGTGTGTTGTTCAGAAGATGCCACATACTGGTATATGTGACATGGAAATATGTACATGTATCGACTCGTAAATGTTGTTTTAACTGTTTCTATTTTTCAGACAAACAGAGAGACAGGAACACAGACAGAGAAACAGATGCAATACCACGGGGAAGAAGGGACGGATATGTTTGCATTTGCATGATTACAACTGATTAATCATTTTTACATTTATCAAACACAATTATCATAAAATATTAAATCAAAATCACTGAAATGGATACTTGATACAGATAATATGAGGGTCGCTACTAATGAAATGAAGTTAACAATGCCGAACAAGGGAGATAATGCCGGAAACACGAATGAGAACACAAAGTTAAAGTTCGAGGTGCACCGAATTTGTTATAGAGAAGTTAACACCACAAGTCCTGTGATTGGTTATGAATGTGAGTGTGTTAAAATGTGTGCAATGTAATTTTATCTAGTACCACTGTGTCAAGTAGCCTTGTGCATGGAACATGTATGGGATACCTGTAAAAAAAGAGTACAAAATGTTGTACGAATCTAGGGGTATTGTAAAAATATCTAGTTATATCGAAAATGAGCCATGAAAGGGATTATTTACATCAGTTAATACTTTGAGGTTGGGGTTTTAGTACTGATATTTATGGGTCATAGTTTGGTCGATATATTGCATATAGTGTTTATAAACAAACGTTAACATGGTCGCTTATGGGATTGTATTTGGTATAACATACCATAATGGGAACTCTCCAGAAATTAAAACAACAAATGACCTTGAACCAGTAAAGTGATAAACTGGATGAAAACATCGATCATTTAATAAGAAAACTAGACATACAAATAGCCAATACTGAAAAGGATAACAATGGTCTAAAGATTAGAGCAGCTAGACGAGAAAATCAAATGAATTACCTCGAGACAAGTGATGGGCGAAATAACATCATAATACATGCTTTACAAAATGATGGTCAACAAGGTAAAGACAACTGGAGTGAAACAGAAATAAAGTGATCTCCTTCTTTAGAGATACAATTGGGCTCACAACAAAAGTAGACAATACAAATATTTAAAAACCATACCGTGTACCGAAAAAAGGAGAGAAAAGAAATGGCCCAGTGAAAGTGCAGTTTCTTAGTATTAGAGACAATGACTTCATTTTAAAGACGTCATGATCCTGATATTAACGTAAGAATTAGCGAAAAGAAAGGAATCTAGGAAGAAACTTGGTCCATTCCACGTGACTGCCAGGGTAAAAGGAAAGAAAGTCTCAGTGAAGCTGGATAAACTTATGATAGACAGTGTGTTATATACATTTTATGAAGGCCCCAACGGTATTGTGCCAGTCACAAATAATCATGTGACAAATCGATAGGAAATTGGTCTTGGTTTGCAGTACAACCATGTAAATAGTGAACTTAGAAATTTTGTATATAGGTTTGGGTTTTTTAATTGTTGATTTGTGTAACCCAGGGTTTCCAATTTCAGAATCTGGTTGACGAACCTCAGTCACCATTGAGCGTTTTGAGAAATTCAAGATAGCCACCAGGATGACTGCTATTTCATCGGGTATAACGTCCAGTATATTAAACAAGGGATGATATTTGTTATCTAATGGTAGGTTTTGGGTGTCATATAATACAGTTAAATCAGTTATAACTTTTGTCTGCTATTAAAGCATTTGAAATACAAGATGGCCTCCAATATGGCTTCCATCTTGGGTTAATATAACAATGTAATGGATCTAAAATGACGAATATATTTCACAAAAACCGAATTTCAAGATGGCGGTCGAATGGATGTATACATGGTACAATGTAGCATTTGATAGACATGTTCTATAATGTTATTCTATATATAACTTACTTGAGTGTTAAGCTCTTTGAACAGTTATATTCAAAATTCTGTAACAGCAAAGTCAAACGTTTGTTTTGACAAGATTTTGATTTCCCCCAGAATCAATGACAGTGGCGTCATCTATGGAAAACCTTCCACTCCCTAAAGAAATACTGGCACATAATACTTTGTGGAACTAGCACTCGAATGTTATTGCAAATCTAAGCCTGTATGAGACAATACTCAATGGTTATTTAAACAGTTGTGGTTATATGCACATACGCAGGCCCTTTTAAGGGCCCAATGGGCAACCTAGGGAGACACCACAGCAACTCATAGGTCTAATTAACGAGCTACTCTCGACATACTACATCAAAACTTATACTAGCTCGCCTACTCTTTATAATTTAGAACGACCGTTCAAAATTCGCGCCAAAATTACTTCATTCAAAATGCACAACCTTTCTCTTTGGCATATTAACTGCTCCATTCAAAATTCCATAGCCCCAACACCCACCCCCTCCTGCTACCGACTCCGGTCGGACTGCTGGTGCTCCCTTGCACTTGCCAGTGCAGGCGGTCCCTTCTTCTCCCCACCCAACTTTTCTGTCTTGGACGAAATACCTGACCTATGCACACACTAGTTGCCGTCAAGTGGCGATGGTGCTTTCTACGGTATTAAACATTAAATAGTTACACCACAGAGTCAATGTTTAATCATCATTTGAGTTACCTTTCTTCACATATTATTACTGAAGTAGTGCAAGAGTGTAAACAAAACAACCCAACAGTTGATATATATATAAACTCAGTTGCAGTGGCAGAGTCTCGGGAGAAATTACCAATCAAGATCAACGTTAGTACATTTGTTATTCGGCAACTATGATGTTACATTTTGGCAACAATCTGTGTTGTTACAGCCACAGACTATTGTGCACTTCAAGTTATTCCTTGTGTATCTACAAGAACAAGTACTGCACGGGGTGGTGCTCTAACATCCACATCTGATTAACTGCATGATATACTTTGGAGCATGTTTTGTGCTTGTTGGAAGAGAAACTGGTTCCAGTGTTTTCAGTTATGTATTCTTTATTCATTTATATAACTCGGGATCCAGTTCCGGTGGATTTTTGTTTTCCAAAGAACGCCACACAATGGCTTGGCGATGTGCTCTTTTTACATTCTCTACAAATGCCTCATTTGTTGGAGAAAGGCAGCACAGTTTAGGTGGTGATGACGAACATCCAGTTTTGGATGCCTATATCTTCCAGCGTATTTCAGACATTGATTTATTCGAACATTGTTCATAACAAGCAGGCACTATTACCGTGACCTGCATAATAACTAACTGAATCGGAGTGTCCACCACGCCAAGAAGTGATGGGAAATACTCAGCTCTCAATACTGTTAGAGCAGTTCCCTTACCTATCCCATAGCAACATGTTACAGTGTCGCACCTTCTATGTGCGTGGGCTTCCAGGATTTCGGTCGTTATGTTGTTTAATGTCAATTATTGTTCTTTCCTTGATAGGAGATTCCACGAATATTTGATTTTTAATATTTGTGGAGTGGTAGTACTGCAGAAGAAGTACAGATGTCTTTGTCATCAGAGACAACAATAGTGTACCTAGCGCGTTGTTACTAGCACACATCATTGTCATTTAGAAAATTGTATGTCTATATATATATATATTCCTGTCATACTGCACCGCCATTGCTGATTTCCACTGGAGCAGCTTCACCAATAAGAATCAAAGTATAGTTACGGGTATGAAACTGGAAACTTTTTATCATCAGTTAAACTATTGACAACTAAGCATATTAGCTGGGTGGGGGGGGAGTGGGGGGGTCAGACACTGACAGTACCATTTTGTATGATGGTAACTTGCTATCCAACTGTATTTGGTGTGCTCTAATTGCTCCATTTGCCCTGGTATCTCATGCGACACTCAATGTACTATAATCATAATATCGATCGAATATTAATTACACATCCCCACTTTTTAATCTGTTTGCAATGCCATTTTTCTTTCATGTTTGTTGCATACTCCCTGACTGTACCATCCGTTGGCCAAGGGATTACTCAGAGTAAAGCCGAACCATCTATGATTGAGGAAGATATGTTACTGGATGTCCAAGTGGATACCTCAACCTGAAGTTACCTTTTTAAAGATGATTTTGATGTAGCTGCTCTCATTTCTCCCGTGGACTCGAATATTGATGTTGGCAGTGGAGCTAGTTCACGTGAAAGAACATCTTTGATGTTATTATCACGACCAATAGATTGAAATCCTATCACTCTCGAGTAAACTACAGTCGTGTCATATACCTGTGTGTCTCCAATTGTGTATGGTCTCAAGAAAGCCATTTGGTAATTTCTGATAAAATTCATTCACCTGTTTTTTAGTATAATAAAACATTGGAGGAAACATTTAAAAAAAATGAAGGATAATTTAACGATATACATACTGTTAAAAAAGTAGAAGAACTCTTAATAAGAATTTAAAATCGCCAAAATTGTAAGGTATGTTAGCTGTAGGGAATGGTTATATGTTAACAATGACATAATTGGGCAAACATTACATTAGTTCAGTATTACAGTAGGTTTTATGATCACCAAAGATCTTGAAGGATGATTGGGGCCAGAAGTGAAATTTGAAAGTTGAAGGTTTTTATCAGTAGTGGGTGATACCACCACGATGTGTCAGACATTCATTCAGTCAACGAGACAAACTGCGTTTGAGTCTCCCATTTGAGGGAATCTGTTTCACTCCTCTCGCAGCGCCTGACCAAATTCCGCTAATGCAGTCGGCGGTCTTTGATGTTGACGCACACGTCTTCCTATCATGTCCCAGACGTGTTCAATGGTGGAAAGGTCTGGGCTCATTGCTGGCCATGGCATTCGATAGACGTTGTGCACGGTGAACACGGGCATTGTCGTTCTGGAAAACAAAATATCGACCCACACACACGCCTAGCAAACGGGACAACAAAGGGTGTCAGTATGTTGTCCCGGTAGTACTGCCCAGTGACCCTTTCTTGCACAACATGGAGAGGGGGGGGGGGAGGCTCTGTCAGTCATAGTAATACCACCCCACACCATAACCGATCCATCGCCAAATCTGTCATGAAATCACATTGTGACGTTGGCATGCCGTTCAGTTCGTCACCGCCAGACCCGACCATGCCTATCAAAGAAGTCCAAAGTGAACAGGCACTCATCTGAACAATCTGATTAAAATCTGGTATATGCTAGTAGATCTAACAGCATTGCATGGACTCCCATGTCCAGGTGACATTTCATATATAAATAACAATTTAAATATCGACCATTTACACTTCGTCTTTTATAGTGTTATTCGGGATCATACAAATTCATGTATCTTTATCAAGGTAAAACGAAACACGATCTCAAACTCATTAAACATTGTATTTTTAGCTATGCATATACATGGACAGGCCGGATAGTGTGTGTGTGT
>JAECMU010059579.1:0-14378 GCA_016106625.1 Dracogyra subfuscus
ATGATCTTGAACCGACTATTTCAGCAACCGGCGGAACGATAGAATACGAGCAATTAGATAAAAGAACATGGAACGTATATTCATATGATGAGATAACGTATTTCCAGTTCTTTCCAGCACCTGCATTGGAACTAGATGAAGTCAAGTTCATAAATGTAGAGAAACTAACCAGTATGAAGGATACATTTATGAACAGTTCATTAAATAAATTCGAAATACTGAATTACCCTGATCATTTGCAGCCTATTAATAAGTCTCAACCTAGAAATGTTACGGATTTTTCATATGCTTTCGAGAACAGTAATATTACGACTATACCAGAAAAACTGGATACATCAAATGGAACTTTGTTCCACTCAATGTTCAAAGATAGTAAGCTAACAAAAATGTACCCAATAGATACAAGCAAGGGAACAGATTTCACGTTCATGTTCAAGAACTGTCAGTTCGTTTTATGCCCGGATTTTAATCTCAGTTCAGCGACAAAAACTGACGGGATGTTTTATGCTTGTGATAAACTGAAATACTACAATTCAGTGCAAGTCCCAGGAGCTGAAACCTCATATATGTTCACATATTGCTCAAACTTGGTTTGTTTCTCGAACATAAACAACACAGGAACTACAGCAGCTGTTGATATGTTCAAGCATTGTGACAGTCTCCAAAAACCAGATGCTACAGCACGATCTGTTCTTGAGACACCACCTGGAGGCGATTGGGTGAACGATGAGCCTTGTCCATTGGGTGATAAAGGATACATAAATGAAAATGAAGCTAAATTTTATTTAGGCAACTTGAAAGTTAACCTAAGAAAAAACTAGACGACATGAAAGGAAAAGAATGAAGAGAAAAAAGACACCTGAAGAAATTCATACGATAATCGCAAGAACGTTTAATACAGAAGCCGGGAAGCTCTGTATTGAATACCTTAAGGAGACAATAATAGATAGACCCACGTACAGAAAAGGCGACACGCTAGATTATGTAGCATTCCGTGAAGGACAGAAAGACATAATCAACCAAATACTAAAGGAAATTGAATGAAAAAATTAAGATTTGAGATTTATACACCAGCAAGATACCTTCAAAAAGGCGACAAAAGATACGTGCTTGGAGGTATAAATAGCAATATAAGCTACAATAAGATAAAGGGTTTCAAGAATCCAGCTCACAGAACTCTGATAAAATACTCAAACGGAAAAGAGATAAAAGAAGTTATGTTCTTCCCTGGTCAAGAGATAATCATTCCAGAACTAGAACCTAAGCCTAAAAAGGATAAAGATGTCAAATAAACCCTCAGATATGGATCAAGAACAGGCTGATATTTCTCAATTAACAGCTACTGACAGAGAACTAAGTGCTATACTTGCTTCTGGTGAGATTTCCAACATATACCTCAGAAATGATAGTATTGACTCATACTTGATGACTAAAAAGGAAATAGAAGATCAGTTCGGTCAAGGTGCAGAACTCAAAAAGTTCTTTCCAACAGATAATAAAATGGTCTTAACAGGCGATATACCTATAATTGATTTGAACTCTACAGGGACTGAGTCAGTAATCAATTTTATTGAAGGCAGTATACCGGTTGCTAGAATCATTCACGATACTACTACCGATTCACTGACTTTAAGGAATACGAAAGCTGGTCAAAATACAGAACTTGTAGTTCAAACAGACGGTAACCTGAGTAACCCAACGTTTAACAATAACAGTATTCAAGAAAATACTTTAATGACAGCTGGAGCTTTATTTCCGATTATAGACAGAAAAGCAGATATTTCATATGTTGATGCTGTAATCCCGAATACATTTGTTGGGACAACACCGCCAGACCAGAACCTTGGAAAATACGGTGACAGATACCACCAATACAGTGCTCAAACTCCAGTTACAATATTCTCTGGAGTAGCTCAAGAAGACTACCAACCTAGTGGTTATACAGTTCTTTATGATGACCCAAATGCAACAGGCGTAAGAGCGATTCATATTGACACTGGACTGGAAACAGTTTATGTTGACTTCACTGAAGCACAAACTCACAGAGATAACTATGTGCTTGAAGTTCCAGATGGAGCAATACCATTAACAATAACTCAAGAGAATCCTTATTCGTTTGAAGCAAGTTACGCTGTTGGTGATCTTGGAAAAATACAAGCGATCAAACAAGGTGATGCAATTTACCTGAAAGCTCAAGAACTCTCAGGAAAAGAAACAGACTACTTAAAAGGCGATGTGTGGTACGTTCAGCAACTCATAGATGATACATACGATTACGCTAAAGTTAACGATGTTCAGATAACTCAAGATACATTCCAGCCTGTTGTTTCTCTTGATACACCAACAAGAAACGCTGGAATTTACCAAATAACATTCTCATTGACATTCAAATACTCAGGCACTACTTCAAGTGCAGTGATAAGATGGTCGATCGATAACGGAGCAAACTGGAAAGAGATATGGAAAGAACCAAAAGACGCGACAAACGTTGAGATTGTTTCTTATACGTTCCCTAAAGATATGCTTTCTGGTGCGCAACATCTCAAAATAGAAGCACGTTGTGAGACTACAGGCAAAACGCTAGATATTCAATACGGCAATATTATACTAGAACGAAAACTATAAGGACTAACGTGCAAGAACCAGAAAGACGCCAAGGAGAATCCAAAGAAGAATACGAGAAGCGCAAAAAGCGTGTTCGTCTCACGAGATTTGGTGCTGAATCAGGCGGAACATATTTGAGCGATAACTTATATGATTTTATTGCTCACGTTAAAGCACCGACAAAACCAACTTATGATACTGATGGAATTATTTCAATCTCAAACAAGAACGGTGTTTTCATAGTTCGTGGAATACGCGTAACGAGATTCAATTTCACATCAACCGATATAACAGAAGTTCATGTAATAAAAGCAAATGACTTAACAGACGCTTCTGATTTCGTTAAAGGGAACACTGATATTGTTTCTCTTAAATTGAATGGACTAGAAGAAGTCACAGATGCTTCTGGATTCGCTGAAGGTTGCACAAGCCTGAAGACGTGTGATGCATTTTATATGCTTAAAGTAATTGATTTCAGCAGAGCATTCAAGGATTGCACCAGTTTATATGAACTAAGAGTGACTGCGAATAATTGTATAAACGCGTCACAGATGTGCATGAACAATAGCGTTCGTTTTATTTTAATGCACGGACTCCCAGATATTGAGAACGCTCAAGAAATGTTCAAAGACTCTGAGATCACGGACATTAATCTTAATAAACTGACAAAAATAAAGAACGCAAAAGATATGTTCAGTGGCTCAAAACTAAGAACATTGTTATACTTCAAATCTGAGCCTACTGATACCAGCAGAATGTTCGCGGATTGCACTAAATTGTCATGTATAACAGAAATTGATACGACTCTCTCAACAGATAAAACTGATATGTTCTTGAATACTCCAGTTTTGACGACTCCAGATCAGATAAACAGAGACTTGTTGGTTTCTTCTCCAGGCTTTAAGTTCGCTAATCCAGTCGTGTGTAATCACGTTTTCAAGACTAAAATCGAACTCAAAACGCTAGAAGATAGAAAACCACAAGTAACACAAGCAGACGGATCATATTATATTTCACAAACCTCTCACGGATCTTGGCTGGTTCAATCAGACGACGCAAAATCAATACAATTTAATGGACAAGAAATAATTGAAAACGTAGTAGTTCATCATTCAATACTGACAAGTGCTCGGCTGATGTTTACGGATCTTCCTAGATTAAAAACACTTGATGTCAGTGGATTAACTGAAGTGACTGATGCACACAGATTTCTTTTGAATTCAGGAGCTCCAGAGTTGACTAAATTAGATATGAGTAAAATGACGAAACTCAAAAAAGCTCAATCACTTATTGATGGGACACACTACATAACTGAAGTTATTCTCCCTCCAAGTATTGAAGACTTGGGGTGGGCATTCAAAAATTCAGCAATAACTATACTAAATGGCCCCGATTTGGTGAACTTGAAGTTATTGAACTACGCGTTCCAGAATACAAAGAAACTAAATCAACTGGACTTGTCAAATAGCCCACTTATAGAATCTTTTTCTGAAGCATTTGATAGTTCAACTATTTCTTCACTGAAACTCGGAGCATATTTGCTAAATTGCACAAATGCTTCAGGTATGTTCAGGAATACAAAAAACATAAGAAACATAGATTTAATGGGATTAAACAACGTTCAGATAGCTGACGGAATGTTTAGAAATTCTTCAGTAGAAAACATAAATGGAGTATTTAATGAGCTTGTGCACTTCAGGAACTTCATAAACGGAGCTACTTCACTAAGATGTATAAGAGGAATGAACTCAGCCAATTCACAACCAGAGAACAGATGTTGCTGGGACGGAAACGTTCCTTCACTAATTTGGCCTAATGAAGTAGCTAGAAATACAATAAGCACCGGAGGCAACTTCGAAAAAGGTGAACCGTGTTTCACATAAAGGATCAAAATGCCAGAAATACTAAAGACAAACGGGACTACTGATCCTAACAAAATGTTCATGGGAATTGCTATGGCGATCGTGTTCGTTCTTCAAGGTTGGACTCAATACGAGCAAGCTATGCATAAACAAAAGATAGAAGAACTCAAAATACAAGCACGAGAGATAATGCCTAAATCAGAAATACTCAAGAACTACGTGCCCAGGACTGAAATAATACAAAGAGAAAAACTGATACTTGAGCTACAAAAAGAAATATTTGAAATGGAACGAGATGCAAAAAGTGAACAAAGAAACGAAACTCCATAAAGCCAAGATATTACGACTACGTAGACTTTATGGTGGATTGCATGGCATGGCTTCAAACCTACATCATGAAGGTGGCGGAGATCTTGATCGAGTGAATGAAGATAAAGAAACGAGCACTACGAGCACTATTCTCGTTAAACTGGACAAAGGATAACTATGGCAGAAGCTAATAGCCCTGAAGTCGCGATGACTCAGGAAGAATCAGAAACGACTGACCAATCAGCAACAGAACAAGTGAACGAGAACTACACGACTGATAACTCAGACGAAACGGAAACATCAGAAACGTTATACGCTGATAAGTTTAAATCAGTCTCAGATCTCGAAAACAGTTATAAGGAACTTCAATCAACTTTCAGCAAAAAGCTGGGAGCTTTCGAAGGATACAATGAAGAAACTGGATACGTTCCACCTGAGGAACTAGCAGTAGCGTTTGAAAGTGGTGAAGCTGATCCTTTCCTTTATGATGCTTTGGCAGAATGGGGAAAAGAAAATCAGTTAAGCAATGAAGGACTAATTGACCTTTATACTGGATACCAAGAACTAGAAAAGAAAAGAATCGAAGATAGTTACAAACAAGAAATTGAAAAACTTGGACCTAACCACCAAGAACGACTAGATACGATTTATAGTTTTTTGGATAAGCAACTAGGTGAAAAATCAGAAGCACTAACAGGCATGCTTGGATCTGCAGATGCAGTAGAAGCAGTAGAACAGTTAATGCAACTCATGAATCAACCTCAAACTCCTAGCTCAGTTAAAACAGCTCCGCTTTCAAAAGAAAAAGTACAAGCGATGAGATTCGCTACTAATGAATCTGGTGAAAGATTAATGAGCATCGATCAAGATTACCGAGCTAAAGTGCTAAAACTCGAGTCTCAGTTGCTTAATTGATCCTATTGGAGACCTTTTCGGAGGTTTCTGATAGGGACAACCCAATATGGACCCCGACTTCATGAAGTTGACTCCTCTGGAATAATCAACACTGTAGCGAGTAACGCTGGTTTAACCGCTCTTCCGATAGGATAAGAAAAACAAAGATGGCAACATCTCCAATAAAAATAAAAGGTAATAAAATGTCTCAAGCATTAAGCTCAGTAGCAAAAGAAGAATTTGATAGCGAAGTAAAACACGCATACCAGGGAATGAAAACCCTAAGAGAAACAGTAACAGTCAGAAACAACGTTGTAGGTGACAAATATGATTTCCGTTTGATGGGAAAAGGAACTGCAACACAAAGAACTGGATCAAGTGCTGATGTTGTTCCAATGAACATCGCACACTCAGTGAAAGTAGCAACACTAAATGACTACGAAGCACCAGAATATACAGATGTTTATGATAAAGCAACAGTTAACTTTGATGAGGTAAGAGAACTAGCAACAACTATTGCGAAAGCAATGGGACGTAGAGATGACCAATCAATCATTGAAGCACTTGCTACAACTACTACAGCAACTGGAGTTCACGCAACACTAAATCTTGCAGCGATTACGGAAGCAGCTGAGAAGCTGAATAAAGTAGAAGCTCCAATGGAAGGTAGATATTTCGTAACTGATGAAGTAGGACTAAATGACCTATTGAATGATGCTACGATTACATCAGCAGATTATAACTCTGTTCGTTTGCTTCAGTCTGGCGAAATTGACTCATTTATGGGATTCAAATGGAAAGTAATCGGATCCGGTAGAGCTGAAGGTGGACTTGGTGGAACGTCTTACGCATACCACAGAGGTGCACTTGGACATGCAGTTGGAATTGATATGAAAACTAAAGTGGACTATGTTCCTCACAAAGCTTCATGGCTAAGTATGGGAATGTGGAAAGCAGGTTCAGTAGCTATTGATCCTGAAGGAATCGTTAAAATCCCAAGAGCGTAATCTCTTTGAGCCCTCTCAGAGGGTTCGCTAGAGTTTATAAAGGAGTACAATGACATACGAACAATTTCTGAAAAAGATCAATAAAACAGAAGAACAAGCCCAAGAACTCGTTAACATAGATAATGTTATTGATGTTGAAATTCCAGGCACGTTTCTGAGTTACAGCAACATTCACGGGTACGGTGTATTCAGTGACGGACATCAACGTGGAGATTATATTGGCCAAGCGTCAGTTCCAAAAGGCCGAACAATTCTCGGTAGATACGTAAATCACTCAGAAGAACCAAACACAATTTATGAAGTAGACGATAATGGTTATTTTGCTGTTTTTGCTACGAAAGATATAGCTCCAGAGGAAGAAATAACTTCATGTTATTGGACAACATTCAAAAACGGTCAAAACGGCTAAAGGAAAAATATGCAATCAAAAATAACAGTCGCTTCAAACGCGTTGGTCTTACTAGGAGCTTCTCCGATAATGAGTTTCAGTGAAGGTATAACAGAATCAGAAGTAGCAAATCTGCTGTTCGATTCAGTATACAGTGCTCTTCTTTCAGAGACAAAGTGGCATTTTGCTACTAGATACCACAGAATGAGTCAAAGAATAGAATCAGAAAACCCAAACTACAAATATAAATTTGCTCTTCCGCCTGATGTGATGTACGTAATCGAAGGTAGTTCTGATTATGAGATATTTGCTAAGCACATTTATACTGATCAAGAAGATATGAAAATACTATACGTATATGAACCAGACATAGATCAATTACCGCCTTATTTCATTTTGGCACTAACGTATAAATTGGCTTCTGTTTTTGCTGTACCAGTTACGGCAGATGTGCAAAAAACAAAACTTTATGAAGAACTATTTCAAATGCAAATGCGAAAAGCAAGATTCAGCGACTCAAGTTCAAGGACAATGACATTCACTAATGATAGTCCGTATACAGAGGTAAGATAATGACGCAGATTCAATCAAACATGACAGCTGGTGAAGTTTCACCGAATATGGAAGCTCGTGTTGATGCTGAGACGTATTACCACGGTGTTCATAAAGCACTGAATACAGTCATTATTCCTCATGGTGGACTAAGACGTAGACCTGGGCTGACTAAAATAAAATCAGAGTTTTTGCAATATAAGGGTAGAATGTTCAGTTTTGAGTTCAGCAAAAAAGAAGATTACCTTATTGTTTTTGTTCCATCCATTAAGAGTGCGTCGAAGCCTTTGGTGTTGGTATACAAAGACGGTGAAAAACAAGCAGAACTAGATTCACCTTATGAAGACAATGCTATTGAGGATTTAGACACAGCTCAGAGTGGTGACGTTATGATCGTTACTCATAAAGAGCACGCTCCAATGTTCTTAAGAAGAAAAGGATCAGATACTGACTGGGAGTTTATTCCAGCGCCACTTTCTGGGATTCCTGATTATGACTTCGGAACTGGAGATGAACCAGTATGGAGCAATACTAGAGGTTGGCCTGGGGTATGTACATTTTTCCAGCAAAGATTATGGTTCGCTGGAAGTAAAAGCAAACCTAACTCAGTATGGGCTTCAAAAATAAACAGTTTTTATGATTTCGACATAGGAACTGGACAGCCCGATTTCGGTATTTTCGATACGATTGATACTGATCAGTTCAATACAATCATTAACATATACCCTGGCCGTAATCTCCAAATATTCACAACAGGCTCAGAGTTTTATAATATAGCAGAATACATAACATCTGAAACTTCAGTCTGGAAAAGATCAACAAGTTATGGCTCAAAAAGAATTAACCCTGTTATGATTGACGGTTCAACTTTATTCGTTGATAGACTAGGTAGAAATATAAGATCAAGCGTTTATGAATACCAAGAAGATGCGTATATTGCTCCAACTATTACGATTTTAAGTGACCATTTATTCACAAATATAATAAGCATAGATGCCGTAAAAGGAACAAATATTGACATAAGTGATTTTGTTTATGCAATCAATAAAGATGGTACTTGTGCAGTTATGAATACATCCAGAGTTAATAAGCTCGCGGGTTGGACTCAGTGGACAACAGAAGGGAAATTCGTTGACGTTTGTGTAGTGAATAAAGTAGTTTATTTCATGGTAGAACGTGAAGGGCTTTATTTCATTGAATACATGAATGAAGGAACAGTACTAGATCACAATACGTATAAAATAGGAACTCCTAAGATTGTTCAGAACGTTGAGCACATCAGTAGTAATGTAGTTCATACATTTCACAACACACAAAATGTAGTTCATACTAGACCTAACTCTGGAGTGACTGTAGATGAAATTGATACTAATGAAGAACCAGCAATCGCAGCTAAGAATCACCAGATTATTCTTGATAACAGTATAATGCAGCAACAAAAAGGTGGTCTTATAAAGTTACCTAGACCAGCATACCACGTAGAAGTTGGGCTAGATGTTCCGGTGGAGATTATAACGAACCCAATAAACATGAATCAGTCTCAGGTGAATTTGAATGAAATAAAAAGAATAACAAAAGTGAACCTCAATTTGCGTGATTCTTTGGGTGTTTATATTGATGGCATTTATACTAAGGACAAATCTTTTGTAGTTGTTCTTGATCGAGCTCCTGAGCCATTCACTGGTGTGAAAGAACTGAGACTACTAGGATACAAAAAAATGAGAAGACTCAAGATAAGTCAATTATACCCATTACCATTTAAATTGCTTGGGATAACGTATACAGTTGACATGAAAGGACAAGAATGACACAACCAGTACTACCAGGTTTTGAAAAAACATATACAGCCGATGAGGTTGCTCAAGCGATTGCTGAGCTTCCTAGAATAGAAAACCCATTACTAGAGACGTGGGATAAAGACACAAAAACATATACCAGAGAGCTATTTCTGCCAGCAGGGAGTTTCGCTATTGGTCTCAAACATAAAGTTCCGTGCATTAACATCATAGCCAAAGGACATGTTCTTGTTCGCGATTTTAACGAAATGAAACCAAATGACCAAGTAGCGATCGATAACGAAAAAGATTATAAAGTACCTAATGATAGAACTTACACTTTTGTGACTCCGGCAGGTTCACAGAAGGCTGTATACGCTATTGAAGATACAGTATTTCTTAATGTGTTCAGTGATGTTCCTGTTGACGGGACCTATGGTGAAATGCTGGATACACTAGCAGAACCTTCACAAATGCACGAAGAACAAGGACTGACTTTGGCTCAGACTCTTTGTTCACCAGAACTTAAAGGATAAACATGTCAATGGCAATAGTAGCTGGAGCTGCTACCGTAGTAGGTGTAGGTTACAGCATGTATTCAAGCAATCAATCAGCAAAAGCTCAAGAACAAGCGTCAGCTCAGAGTTCTGCAGATGCGTTATATTTCGGAGGTCTCTCAAAGAGTCTTTCATTACGTCAAGCAAATACAGATACAATGTTTGCTAACAGATCACTCGCTTTGGCTGGTCAAGATCGAGCAAGGAGCCAATCGTTATTAAACATGCAGAAGAGCGCAGATGCTGCTGCGAGAGATTCAAAAACTCGTTTATTGTTCGCTGAGGTTGCTGTTTCCAATAAGCAAATAGAAGATCTCCAGCGAGCAGAAGAGACAATGATCACTCAAGCTACTGCAGATAGCATGCTTAAACAAGAAGCATTTAACCAACAAATGGCAATGGCAGTAGCGAAAGGAGCAGCATCAGGTAGAGTGTTTGGTGAAGGATCAATGCAAGCTGGATTTAATAAAGCGTACGCTGACAGAGCTTGGGAAGAAATGTGGAACAAAAACATACTAACTCAAGATATTGCATCATTCGAAAGAGATAAAACAAAAATACTAGAAGCTGGAGTATTCAAGATCAAATGGGGACTAGAAGCACTAGAAATTGAAGCGATGCAGCAAGCTGTAGGTTACCAATCACAATCTTTCCAGATGCAGTCTCAATATGACAGCGCACTTATGGGTGCAGATTATGCGAAATACCAATCAAGATTAACATACGATCAAGCAGTTCTCCAAGCAGATATGAACATAGCAAACGCAGGAACAAGCGCTCAACTAGCATCAAGTCAAGCAAACGCGAGATTCGGTCAAGCTGTAGGTTCAGGCATCGTAAGTGCAGGCACTGGTCTGTATAACATATACAAAGGATAGCGATGAAACGTTCATCAAGAGAAAGATCTTTGCCTTCTTATACTAAACAACTAACCGGCAGAAAAAGACACGATCAATTCAACGATGCTCCAGAGCGAGCACAAGCTGAAGGACTAGCTAAAGTAGCCAAAGCACAAGAAGGACTAGGTAGAGCTTATGGGCAATTCGCTGGAGCTGCTCACCAGGAACTATTAAAGAATCTTAAAGATTTCACAGATAAAACTAAATCAGCTGGGAGACATCAAGCAGAAGCAGTCATGACAGAAAGCAACGCTCAAGTTGCTGCTTTGAACGCTCAAGCAAAAACGAGTCTCGCTATGACTGGAGCCAAAATCTCAGGTTACATTGGTACCCAAGATGCTGAAAAAGATATACTAGATCACAAAAAGAAAATATGGGACGTTCAAACAGATCCTAAACTTTCTGAAGAAGAAAAACGTGAAAAGATTGATAGCTTAACCATAAAGACAAAAGAATCATGGTTTGGACTTTATGCTAACGCATACAATAACTCTGTAGAAGCTAACTATATTAACGAGACAATCGTAACCGCTCAAGAAAAAGCAGAACTAGCGATCAAAGCATCTGGTGAAGATCCAGAAGCGTTTAACCAATCCTGGAAGAAATACCAGAATGAAGTCCTTTCAAACGCTCCAGTTTCTGACGCTAGTAAGATTATTATTGACGACAAACTAAGAGAATACGGTCAAAATGTATGGAAAAAGTTACTACACGCACAAGACGCTAAACAAGAAAAAGAAGCACATTGGAACAGTAACGAAGCGATAAAGACTTTGTCCAATCAATACACAGATGCGATAGCTCGTGGACAGGACGGTATGAATGATAAAGTGAAAATTGCTTCACAACTCGATGCTGCTGTAGTAAACGCAGAAAAGAAAGGCTGGATCACATCCGGAGAAGCTGTGAAATACAGAAAAGACCTTGATCTAAAAGCAGAGACCATTTTAATAAGTTCAAAATTCGCAGATGCTGCTGATAAAGGTGTAATTGACGCTATTGAGTATAACAGATCACTCAAAATGGCTAGACAAGCCGGAGCGTTCAGTCATTGGAAATCAGGCAAGTATGAGGAAATGAATAACGCTCAGACTGTTATTCTCCAGAAAAAGTTTAAAGCGACAATTGAAGATTATGAGAACACAATAGACGCTGGAATTCCTCCTACTCCAGAACAAGACAAAAACCTAAAAGCTGTTCTTCAGTATTCTCCTAAATCTGTCAAACAGAGAATAATCGTAAAGATAGACGCTGCTGCCATAAACAGACAATTCGAGCATCCAGCTACTAATACGCAAGCTGAGAAGAACATTCCGTTACAACAAAGACTAGTTTCAGTTAACGAAGCACTAAAAAAAGCAACTACACCAGTTCAAGTAGCAACATTAAAAGAAGCTCAAAAACAGGTCAAAAAAGATATTGCACAAGCTCAAAAGAACGTACTGGTCCTGGGTGAACAGAAAGGTCATTACCAGACTCAGGCGCTTATTCCGGGAGAACCAGGAACAAACTATAACCTGAGAGCTGTAAATGCTGGGATTGCTCAGATGCAATATAAAGGGGCTCAAAAAAGATTCTTCAAAGACAGTGAAAAACCCCAGTATGAGAACTTCTTCAATTCTGACGACATAGCGATTAAAGAAAAAGTTCAAGAAGTATACAAAATGAAAGAAGCGTTCGGCGACGACGCTACTAAAGCGTTCAGTGAACTCAAAATGGATAATGCTGTAAAAGCTGGACTATTAAGAATAGCACTAAAAGCTACACCAGAAACACAAGCAATGAACTACAAAGTCGGTATGCAAATTATTAAGGGTAAACAACTGCTTGATGCTGGCATTGTTAAGTTTGAGAAAGACATAGAAGGAAAGAAATTCGAAGATGCGTTTAAGTCAATGTATGGCGATGCTTTTTATGCGTATAAGCCAGAAAAAATAAAAGAAATGACCGCTGGTGTTAAAGCATACCTTGCTCCACTAGCTCAGGACGGTATAGTTTCATGGGAACAAATAGATACTCACATAACTGACGTTTATGGAAAACCTGGAATATGGAACGGCTGGTCGTTTATGGTTGCTCCAGGAGTTGATCCTAAAGATATTCAAACTAGAATTGACGAGTTGTCTGATGACTTGCAAATGAACGGAACACTAAAAACAATGAGAGGTGTTCCTAGAGGAAAAGAAAATGAAGTAATAAGAGATGGCCGTCTTATTCATATTGAGAACAACAAATACAGGGTAATAACTAAAGACGGATACAATGTTATGGATAATAATGGAGGTTTGTATGTTCTCGAACTTTAATGGTAAAACACCAGAAAAACTAACCGAAAAATACCAGTTCGGCGAAAGCGATTATGCTGCAGCTGATAACGCATCTTATATGTTTTCAGATATACCGGATATGCCTGAGGACTATGAATACCCGGCTGAACTAGACTTCATAGACTCGATCAAAGAAAGTTACAAAAACGTAGGGACTAAGATAACTTACGCTAAAGATAACTACATCGCTACTGAAATGCGACCATATTTCGATGAAATAAAAAAGGCTGGTATAAAAGACGGTATTGATATGACCGATTTGAATTATTACCAGTATGATTTCTTCAAGAAACTTTATGAAGAAAAAAAATTATACGATTATTCTGCAACAAGACGTTCAGGAACAACAAATAGAAAATTAGACTCATGGAAATACGTTTTCGATAACTGGGATAAATTCGACATTGACCTGGATAAGATCTCAGAAGACGCACGTCAGAAGCAAATAAAAGACTACCAAGACACAGAAAAAAGACTCCAGAACTCAAATATTGCAGGTGAACTTATAGGAACATTTGCTGGTTATACACAGGATCCAGTCCAGGACCTTCTTATGGTTGCTCCATTTGGTGCTCCTGTTAAAGCAGCTACTAGTATTGGAACATTTTTCAATATACTTGGAGTTAACACTGCAGCTTCTCTTGTTTCAGAAATACCTGCTCAGATCGCTGAGTTCGATCAAAAGAAATACATGGATGTAGACTATACTATTTCAGAATCGATCAAAATGGGAGCAGTTAATACAACAATTGGAGCTGTTTTCGGGACTACACTTCATGGCGTAGGATACGGAGTTGCACAAACTTACGCTAAATTCGTAGAGAAATATAACCCTGAATTCGCTAAAGCTGTCAATTCACAGAACATTGATAACGTCACTGACATTGATACGCACCAGATCAATAAAGACGCTGTAATAAACGGAGTAGATGCTCAGCATAAAGAATTCCTCGAAGAATACGGTCTTAATGAAATGCCTACAGGTTATACAGATTATGAGTACGGTGTAAACTGGAAAAAACCAGACGGTGTAGATAGTCCTATGGTTGGTGAATTCAGAGAACCTGGAACTCCAGAAATGACTGAAGAAGCGTTCAGTAAAGAAGTCCAAAGATTACTTAAACTGGATCAAAAAGGCGCAACAGTGTATGCTGGAGCTGAACGTGACGAGAATCTTAAACCTGGCGAAGCTAAGGATAAAGAA
>JAECMU010059590.1:0-15675 GCA_016106625.1 Dracogyra subfuscus
AGAGGTTGGTAACTAAACATAATTAAATACACTATCTCTCATTTACAGAGAAACATTAGACATACAAGAGGTTGGTAACTAAACATAATTAAATACACTATCTCTCCTTTACAGAGAAACATTAGACATACAAGAGGTTGGTAACTAAACATAATTAAATACACTATCTCTCATTTACAGAAAAAAACACATTAGACATACAAGAGGTTGGCAACTAAACATAATTAAATACACCATCTCTCCTTTACAGAGAAACATTAGAAATTCAAGAGGTTGGTAAATAAACATAATTAAATACACCATCTCGCCTTTACAGAGAAACAAAAGACATTCAAGAGGTTGGTAAATAAACATAATTAAATACACCATCTCTTCTTTACAGAGAAACATTAGACATTCAAAAGGTTGGTAACTAAACATAATTAAATGCACGAGCTCGCCTTTACAGAGAAAAATTAGACATGCAAGAGGTTGGTAACTACACATAACTAAATACACCACCTTGCCTTTACAGAGAAACATTAGACATACAAAAGGTTGGTAACTAAACATAATTAAATGCACGAGCTCGCCTTTACAGAGCAAAAATTAGACATGCAAGAGGTTGGTAACTACACATAACTAAATACACTATCTCTCCTTTACAGAAAAACATTAGACATACAAGAGGTTGATAACTAAACATAAGTAAATACACGTTGGTAACTAAACATAAGTAAATACACTATCTCGCCTTTACAGAAAAATATTAGACATACAAGAGGTTGGTAACTAAACATAATCAAATACACTATCTCACCTTTACAGAGAAATATTAGACATTCAAGAGGTTGATATCTAAACATAATTAAATACACGATATCGCCTTAACAGAGAAACATTAGACATGCAAGAAGTTGGTAACTACACATAACTAAATAGACTATCTCGCCTTTACAGAGAAAGACTCGACACACAAGAGGTTTCTATGTATACTGTATCGTACATTCTTAAAAACACTATTATCACTTTTGATGAATTTCATGTTTCCACTGTCAACATTTTAAACCGACCTTGAAGGTAATTTACTAAGTAATGTTTATAAACATATGTATTTATATTTTTAAAAATATGCAATGGTGAAGATTTGTTTTTAGTTGCATGATGCATAAAAAGCTGCAGTAATCACCCTATTTCGAAATATATTAATTAATAGCACTCTACTATAAGTGAGAGGTAAATAATAAAAAAAAAAAATGAAGGACATTTTTGTCAAAAACATTTGAAAACATCAGCATGCACATCAGCACCCGATTCTGCTTGTGGCCATATTTAGCATAATTTAAATATACGTTATAAAAATCTTAAAGACTCGTATTGACTGAAAGCGGCGCGTGCGTGCGGTCCGGATAAACACAATCGAAATACATTAGTTTCAATGACAACATCTAAAACGCATGCAGCAAACTGCAATGGAAATAATCTAAGCGGATTTAGCTCCCCTCCATTTGTTTTACGTTGGATAATCCGACTGGGCACCCTAAATGGATTTAATAGATCCGCCACTGATGTATATGCCCAAAACTCAAGCCACAAGCGCATCAGACGCAACAGTTAAAACGAGTCTTTGAGATTTTCACAACGAATATTTAAGTTACGCTAAACATGGCCACAAGCAGAATAGCACCCACGCGCCGCATTCAAACTATATGAGCCTTTACCGTTACTGGTTGATGTTTTCTTATTCTATAGAAATGTGAAACAACCACGGACGATTCCCAGCTGTGTTGGATTAAGGAGAGGCTCGTGTACACAGTGCTGATGCAGGGTCGCGTCAAAGAAGCCATATCAATGTTCACGGAGTTGTGTAAGTTACTCAAGACACAGATTGACCTAAATGTCTATAACGGCAATCATCAAATATCCTTTACTTTTTGTGTGAAGAAAAAAAAGAAAGAAATGCTTTATTTAGCGACGCATTTAACACATTTTATTTACGGTTATATGGCGTCAGACATATGGTTAAGGACCATACAGATTTTGAGAGGAAACCCGCTGTTGCCACTTCATGGGCTACTCTTTCCGATTAGCAGCAAGGGATCTTTTATTTGCGCTTCCCAAAAAGTAGGATAGCACAAACCATGGACTTTGTTGAACTAGTTAGGGTTTAGAGTCAGTATATGGATTAAAAATCCCATGCCTCGACTGGGATCCGAACCCAATACCTACCAGCCTGTACGTGTAGACCGATTGCCTAACCACGACGCCACCGAGGCCAGTTTTTGTGTCAAGAAATCACTTATTATTAAACCAACGTTAATGTGAACTTAGATTAGAATTATTATGTTTATATAAGGTTATCATTTTGTTATCTATCTTTTTGTGTGTAATTTAACCACTGCTGCAAAGACCACTTATTACTAAACCAACGTTACCATGTAAATGTGTATTGTGTTTGCATAAAGCCACTCTAGTTTAATCTAGAGGAAGTTTCCTATTAAGTTAATAAACATCCCTTCAGTGGATGTTAAGTTGCCCTTTAATATTCACATTTAAATTACATTTAATATACCGGCCTCGGAGATGTAGTGGTTAAACCGTAAGACTTGCTGGTAGGTACTGTGTTCGCATACCGGTACCGGCTCTCACCCAGAGCGAGTTTAACAACCCAATGGGTAGATGATAGGCCACTACACCGACTTCTCTTTCACCAACCACTAACTCACTGTCCTAAACAAAAAGCCCAGATAGCTGAGATGTGCCTAGAAGAGCGTGCTTTAACCGTAATTGAATACTATTACGAAAATAAGTATAAAAAACATGTTATATATAATATAACTATTCTATCTTGTTTTTTCCCTTGTCTTCAGACCAAAGTGTTTCCAAAGCGAAGTCCATAGACAGATGCTGGCCAGTCGTTTACGTGCGAATGGTCAGTGCGCTACTCGAAGAGCGACAATATGATCTGGCCACGAAGGTCACCTTGGACATGATACAGAGTGAAGTCAAGCAGGATATGAACTTCATACATCTCGATATCCTGGACTCGATGTCCAAAAAACGACCAACTCGACCAAAGGAATTTTCTATTGATTATGCGCTAAATAAGTAAGCAGCAAACAATACTTTAATTAGCTAACATGTTTGAACTGTCTCGAATTCTAAACATATAAGCCTAACCCAACCACCCAAATCCAACCATACACCCACATCCATCCATCCACCCACCCATCCATTCATTCACCCACCCACCTATCCATCCATTCATCCAATCAAGAAACCCACTCAGAAATAACAACCACCAATACACCCACCCGCCCACCCATGCATCCATCCTTAGTCCTTCATTCCATCCATCCACCCATCCATCCATCCATCCACCCATCCATCCATCCATCCATCCATCCATCCATCCATCCATCCATCCATCCATCCACCCACCATCCATCCATCCATCCATCCACCCATCCACCCATCCATCCATCCATCCACCCACCATCCATCCATCCACCCACCCATCCACCCATCCATCCATCCATCCATCCATCCATCCATCCATCCATCCACCATCCATCCATCCATCCATCCATCCATCCATCCATCCACCCACCATCCATCCATCCGTTTGACCGACTATGCTTGTATTGCAGATGGCCCAGCAGTATAAATCTTGTGAAACACAAGGTACAGCGATATCTGATTCCGCAGGAAGACTCCAAGGCGCTGCTGAAGTTCCTGGAGATGACGGACGAACTGTGTGGACTGAAGCAGGCGCTGTTTGACCACGCCATTGTCTGGTGTGAGCAGCAGGACAAGCAACAGCTGGTGCTCGCCATCACAAAACACGCCGCCAACAAGTTCCCGTCCGAAGAGGTATGCTCAACTCCACTATGAAAACGCACCACCCAATTGTCAGTGTATATAGCATGTCTGATGTTGCTAGATAAATGTGAAAGATAAAATCGTATTCCGATATCAAAATCGTATCTCTGCACAGGGCAAAGTCGTAATTGCTTTCATGATCCACTATGAGTTAAAGTTTATTTTGTTTAACGACACCAGTAGAACACATTGATTAATTAATAATTGGCTATTTGATGTCAAAAACAGGTAATTCTGACACGTAGTCAACAGAGAACACATTATATTTTCCCTAATGCAACAAGGGGTCTTTTATATGCACTTTTCCACATACAAGAAAGCACATACCATGGCCTTTGACCAACTATGTTGCACTGGTTGCAAAGACAAAACACCCAATCATTTGAACGGATCCACTGAGGTGGTTTGATCCTGCAACGCATGCACCTCAGGCGAGCGCTCAAACGACTAAGAAGATGTATGCTCAGCTACAGTGAAAACGCAAAACCCAATTTTCAGTTGTTATTGCCATAGCATGTGTGAGGATGATATGTAAATGTTAACGACAAAACCGTATTCCGATATCAAATCGTTTTTATGCACACATTAGAGTACATAGGATGTTAGGCACAGTCGTGATTGCTTCCATGATCCACTCATTCCACTATCAGATGTTCGTTATTAGCAGGACACAGAATAACCCTGACCCTTCTATATAATGTCTGTGCTATTTATTGCCTACCAGAATACACCCAGTTATGAAATAAAATCAGTTAAATATATTCTAATATATAATACAAATCTGCTTGGTGCATTTTGAGTGGAATCCAGTATATAATGTATTACATATTAGCGGGCAGCATAGCCCAGTGGTACAGTGCCCGCCTGATGCGCGGTCGGTCTAGGATCGATCCCCGTCAGCTAACCACTGGGTTTTTTTCTCGACATAATCATGTCCGACGCCGATATAACCGTAATTTAATGTGTTGAGTGCGTCGTTAAAAAAAAGAAAAAAGAAAAAAAGAAAAGGATTACTGTAAACCCTTATACATTGTAGCAATCACCTACAGATCAGGTCAGGTTAGAGCGTTTAACGTGCACATTCAGCGCAGGTGTCGGCATCAGCCGGTTCCTCCGTCCAGGTCATCGTGCATCCACCCATCCATCCTTTTATCCATCCATCCATGTAGTATTTACTGCAACAAATTGTTTTTTAATATTGTAGAAATACGCATTCCGAGCCTGTGAATTACTCCGCGAGAAAGAAAAGTTCACCGAAGCATTTCCGTTTGCTCAGCAACTGATGAAAATCTGTCCAGATAGACTGGACATCATTCTGTATGTGAGCGAGATCGCCACGCGGGCCGGGGAGTACAGCGCAGCACGCACCTGCTTTCAGACAATAATTAGTAAACACGGCAAAGATAAAACTGGCGTTGAACAGGTAATTAAAATATTATCTGTTTTGGTTGGGGTTGAGGGGACTTAATTTATTTGATATAAATTTTATACACAGTGGTGTATTGAGAAAAACTAAACAAACAAAGCAGCCATTTTATTACTTGTCTTATGTGAGTGGTATAAGACTTAACTCCACCTGTGACAATTTTTAGTATATCCCCGATTTTATGCATGGTTAATTTTTATTTACAGATTCTAAATTGACAATCAAGACAAACTTGTTCTTAAGTTCTATATTTCCATTTTTTCAAAAGTATTATTAATTATTATTTCAGGCCAAAGCAGGGCTCAAACTGTTGGATTCTCTTGAAAAAACTGGCTATTCCAAGTTGGCTAGCAAATGAAGAAAACGAAGATCAGATATTGAGTGACAAAAGATGAAAACACGGGTCACATTTTAAGTAATAAACAAGTTAAAGGGATATTCCTGAGTTTACTGAATTGTAATAAAATATTGCTACGATTAAACTTACATATTAAATATATTTTATGTTTATAATATCAGTGTCTGTATATTAAATATGTTTCTGGTCGTTTTAATATTTGTAAGAAGCCCAAACTGGATTTTGTCTTTGTACGTACGAAAAAATTATATTATTATATACAGCCACTAAAATATATTAGATATGTAATTACAATCGCTAAAAAGTCTTTGTTAGTCGATAACACCTTAAAACATACAGCAAACTCTGGAATGTCCCTTTAAAGGTTACATTGACACTGCGTCTGAAATGGGTAGCCCATTCGCTGTGCCAGTGGTATGGCCACGCTGTTGCAGTTAGTGGATGACGGAACGGCTCACTTGTAGGCATCTCGCTACTTGTCTCATGGATATGCTATCATTCAGACATGACAGGGCTCAACCAAAGTCCAGAGTGCTCAGTTTACGTTTTGGTTGCATGGTTATCCGAACACAAAGGAATTTATACCCTACCAACCCTAATCAAACATGAACAGTGTTAACATAGAAAGGAATATCACATGAATCTTGGATTTTGTTTAAGCATTTGTCATACGATTTCTACCGGCAACCAAACAAGCTGTGAGCAAAAGGCTCATGAAGTATATGCGATCTCAGAGACTTCATTCATGACCTTTTAACGCCACTGATTTTTTGTTGTTGAAAAAATTAGGTAAAATTTGATACTGGCCCTTAATTTGTTGTGACTGTTATACATGATGAAAACTGGGAAGTCCGCGAAGTGCATTAAAATAAATGACGATATGTAACATACACTCAAAATATTCATCTTTCTAATCGATGGACATTAATTTATGGTTGTTTGGAGATTTCAATGAGAAGGTCGAATTTGATATCAGTATTATTATTATGCCATTGACTCAGGGTATGATGGTTGTAGTTCTCGGACACATGCTATCATCGCTATAGAAAATGTTAAGTTACATCTACCTTTTATAGAAATACAGTTTTAAGTTCGCTTGATTGATTAAGAAGCGCTAAATAGGGAATTTACAATCTGAACACGATGCCATTGTTTCTATCATGAGATGAAAGTTTTTTTTCTTTCTGATCAACTCTTCGCTGCTGCAAAACCACTTTATTTATTGAACCCTTCATTTCATAAGTTGCATCCGACATAAAATGAGTTGTTAGGATTACTTCCCCTTAACTACAAAATACTTTCTTCGAATTCGGCAACTATGTTTTGTTGATATACTGCGTTTCATTTTATATTAACGTTGTCACTCCTAATATTGTGAGTTTGTTAGGAGCAGCATGGATTCCATACCACCATGTTACTCGTTACTTGTTGTTGTGGCAGAATAATATAATTCGGTTTAGGAAATAGTTCTCCATTAAAAAATATAAAATACTGAAATTTAAATTTATTTTTAATAATTACTGATAGATTAACTTCTGTAGTATTTAAATAACGGTCTGAGAGTACTTTATAAGTTATTATATTCGTACTAAATGATAATGGAGTGGGGGAGGGGGTAGAATTCTTCTTGATAGGACCAGCAATGGTGAAGACTCATTTTCGTTTAGACTGTAAAGTGCAGTCGTCACCCCCTCCCCCCCCACACCTTTGCATACGGGCCTGGGTATGATGGATAACTGAAATGTCTGTGGTCAACTCACGTAAGAGTCACGTAGCCTTCTCGAAATTGTATTTGTTTTAGAACATATCCTGGCATAAAACTTGTTTTGAAATGCATGTATAAATGAATGAAGGTGTAAATAAATGGTGGGTGCAATCTCTAGTGGCTGGTTTGTAGTACAATGCTAGAACGAACGCTAGCCTAAAATGAAATACCGCATATCGTAGGATCACCCCTTGTAGGATCTATGAGGTAACGTAGGCGTACGGGCTCCCATTTGTGTAGGCAACAGGCTGGCTTTTGCCCGAATTAGACGAGAATCCACATTAACATGACTACCAAACAGTTATATACGGTAGGGCTGCAAATGAATCACGACGCATTTTTACATGAATTAATCTGTACATGTTTTTACTGAATTTGTGGTTTTGCTCCAGCACTGCTTCCCCTCCCCCGTCTCGTACGCTTATTTGAGGTTATGTGGGATGTGTTGTGTGCAACTCAGCCAAGTAGACCGGAAAAAACGTACGCTGGGTTTTTGCGTTTCATGTTAAACCGGATGACCAAATCAGGAATCCGTGAAATCGTTGGCGTAACTAGCTGTCGCAGGCTGAACGCAGAACTAATTTCTTCCATCGCTCTGTAAAATGTATCACCTAACATGGGCTGATGTATCGGATTTAGTCCTTTTCTAATCAATGAAACTATTTTAGAACTTAAAAAATACATTTTCGAGAATACATGTATTTATAGTTATAATATTTACATCTCTTGAAACTTGATCAACAAGCGGCTTTGTTAGCGCTACTGTAATCGGGTTCTTTTTTTCTAAAATACTGGCAATATCGATAATAAAATGTGTTTTTGAAAAATGATAATACTGGTTCTAACAGACAAAATCTATTACTATTGCCAATAATGTTAACTAATAAAACCAGTATAAGCAGCGTACAAACACACCCAGGAAGTACATCAATAAAAAGTCTGGCACGTCACATCTAATCTACCTGTAAGAAAAGGGGAAGGGGGAGGGGGGTGAGAGTCACATACCACTTAAGATATTTAATTAATGTTTTTATTAGCAACCGTCATTTTTGATGAAAATTGCAGTTCCGTTTTTGGGGTATCCTGCATTACTTTCAACCTCTGGTATGTACTGCATAACAACTGTATAACAAATAAAAGTATATTTATTTATCACCAATGGATACTAGTATTTGCACAAATAATCAATTTGATATATTACTACCAATCGCAGCCACAGCTTTTTTTCCCCGTAAATATCTGACGGTACACCTCGAACTTTGACACGGAACCCTCCTCAATGGTACCATGCAACCTTCTGTTTTTGACAACTTGTCATCGATTACCGCGTGTTTATGGCATGCATTAACACTCTTCAAAAAACGATCTCTTTTTTTTTGCGTGGTTGTGACATAAGCCGAATGTGTATTGTTGGACTTCTTCAGGAATATGAGATGTGCTCAGACGAGCTTTAGGCACTATGACCCATCTTTAATGGGAAGCAATTTTCATCAACTGTTATGGAGTTTTACAGTCTGACACATGAAAACAGGACAAATTTGTTTTTTTTATTTAATAATGTCTCTATTTTATTTATATACTGATTCACACACACACACACACACACACACACACACACACACACACACACACACACACACACACACACACACACACACACAGAGACACACACACAAACACATCACCACTACCAAAATCGTACCTATTTTGTATATTAAATGTATAGGCTAAACGTCCATTACTATGGCAACCATATCATGTAAGAACCGTTATGAATTCTACTAATTTTAAGGCTCCAAAGGCTGTTTATTGTACAATTGCCAGAGCATTTCAAAATGATGTTATTTTGTTGGTGAAAATGTCTCAGATGAGGTCAACACAGACGCTATATGGCGTGATGGACCTCGTACAAAACACACGATACGCCTATCGACTGAGAATTACAAATTTTTACTTTTAAAAAAGGGAATACAGCATGCTGGTACAGTTCTCGTAACATTCAGAGGTCTGAGCTGTGTAAAAAATGTTTTGTTGAAAAAAATCAAAATGAAGGCAATAATCTATTCAAAGCAATTTCGCGTCAAATTTCCTTTTTATATGACAAGCGCTAAGAAATAACGAATGTCAGATGATGACATGTACGAAGAACATTTGTCTAATAATAACGGTAAAATCAAGAATTCGCTCATCAACTTTTCAAGATATGATGACTATTTCCAATTAAAATTTCAAAGTCGCTTTCCTTGGCATATCAATTTCGCTTGTCCACAGGATTTGTAATTATCAAAGATCAGTTTGAGACTGGGAAGCCATTGTAACCACACATGCTAATAATTTACAACTGCCAAGCAGCAAAGGGTATTTTAATGATTTAAAAATTATACACTTTAAAAAATCCACGATAGCATATAACACAGCCTTTGGACCTACTATCTATATGCGCAGATCAAGGGAGATGAAGCTGATGTGCGCATCTTCCTCTGGCTTCATGTTCGAGGAGTCTCGAAAACAACCAAAACAGCCAACGAATGCAGTGAGTTTGTGATTTAAGTGGGGAAGATGTAATGTATTGCTGTTTCTGGGAAGGATCTCTCTCTCTCTCTCTCTCTCTCTCTCTCTCTCTCTCTCTCTCTCTCTCTCTCTCTCTCTCTCTCTCTCTCTCTCTCTCTCTCTCTCTCTCTCTCTCTCTCACTGTAGATATCCCCTTTTAAACGACGCGCCCCATCTCTAGCAAAACTGATCCTGCAACCGCCTTCCTCATCACTAAGTTTACTGGCACATTCACTCTAGGATGGCGCGGGCACTTGATTTCCTCTTTAAAAAAAATACAGTGTCAGAATGACGCATGTTTAACGTCCAATAGCCGATTATAAGATAAAAAAAATCAATGTGCTCTAGTGGCGTCGTTAAATAAAACAAACTTTGCTTTACAATCAACGTCTGCAGTTCAATCTCGCACTCATCAAACACGTTAGCTGCAGACCTATGGAGAAACCCAGATACGATGTCTCCCCAGCTTAGGGTTCGCTGGGATACTTTCCAATGAAACCTTTCAGCAGTTACTGCCCCATTCAAAATCCCATCTTAAAGTTCGTTACGTATCTGGGTAATAGATCTGACCACAGCCATCAAGGTGACGTTTGACATTCGGTGTAATTAATCTGCTAACCATTTCATGCATTTCAAATGAATGTTCACTGTCGAAGTGTCGCATACATGGAAACAGATCAGAAGCGGAGCTTTATTTCACTCCGATCACGGTGATAAGTGGTTTATAAACATATATAAATATCGGATGCAGCAGTTTACTGTAGACGTATACTATGATATCACGTGACGTAGCCCATGGAATTTGCGATCGCCTGATACGCGGTCTAGGATCGATCTCCATCGATCTGCGCAGTAGGCTATTTTTCATTCCAACCACTGCCCCATGACTTTATAAAATTAAAAACCATGATATGTGCTATCATGTCTGGGATGGGATGGTGCATATAAAATATATCTCACGGCTAACGAAAGCGTAGCAAGTTTCCTCTCCAAGACTGTCAAAATTACGAAATGTTTGCCATCCAATAGCCGATGGTTAATAAATCAATATACTCTGGTGGTGTCGTTAAACAAAACAAAGTTTGAACTTTAAATATGTTTCATGAGTAGAGAGTGACACATACGTTTCTCTTAATAGCGTTATTAGTTCTCTATATAGCTATACAAAGTAAACTGATATCCAGTCTTGTTAATAAAACAGCTCTAACTGCACGTGAATAAACACTGAATGTTAAATCATACCACGACACGAAATATAAACATCGGCTAATTGCTTGGTATGTCTATAAATAAATGACAATCAGAATTAATACGAGAGAACACAGCTGTTGAGTATCATGTGGTAAATAAACACATCACAGATAATTATTCTAAAACTGGGGACGGAGCCGAAATGGATATGACACGTTTACCACCAAACACATTATTTCTTATTGACACAGGATGATTGCATTCCATCAAACTATGACGCATTGTCAACGTACACTAACAGGTCTGACACTAATTGAAGATTATTACGTGTGCTTTTCACTTTATTTAAATAAAATAATAAAATGTGTATGACCCACATGAACACAACACAAGACATCTTCATCCGTCCTAAATAACTTTGAAACGAGGGAAGCTAGATCTGTCTTTCCCCGGCATGCGATGCTAATACTCACCTCTCACAACATGTATTACTACAGCTAGTTTGGCAGTATTTCATCCGCACAGGATAAAACTGTTTGTGAAAAGTGGCTATTAATATATCACTTGTGGCTATATGGATTTAGATCTTACGTAAGGCAATATTATTGTTTTCAAGGATTAACCAAATCACTACTGACAAAACTATGCCAGTATAGATAAACAAGTGAAATGTATTTATCAATGGACAATAAATTGCATCAATAATTAATAAAGAGTATAATGATGGATAAAGTCTGTCACTTAGGATATATGGCTCGGAATTCGACACACCATAGCATTCTGGATAGTTCAAAAGATGACAATACCTGGGCACAATCTGTTTAGGTCTCACTACACAAATGTCATCTGTCATTGAAACCCATGTTAAATTGCCCAACTTCAAACGAAGATTGCCAATATAACGGGTTCTCATTAACACTAACAACATACAACATTGCAAACATACATTATATAAGCATTTATTTTCACTACAAAGTTGAGAACATTTCCGTCTCAGTTGTTTGCTATATGACTGCATCTGGCTGTAGTACCGGTCCGAACAGGTGGTTCATTAACAGATTCACTCCGGCTGTCTCCCATGTCCCACAAGTTCGATGCACAATATTAAAACATAACATACATGGGTAATATACAGCCAGAAGGCTTACCATTAAACATACATACTGTTTTAATTCTCCCCCATTTCCTAGAAGTGAATATGTGAACCATAACACGTATCACATTTAGGAATTATTGTGGACCGTGATCAATAAACTCTCACCCGGAAGTGATCTATGTAGTGAGACCTTACCTGGATATGAACAATATTTTGAGGTGCTGCATACACGAAGCCAGTTATGAGTTCAAAGGCAAATTGCACACAAAACTGCACACTTTTACAAAACTTCAGCTTTCCAAATGTTTATTCTTTCAAGGTGTAATCACTAAATAAAACGCGTTACAATAGCGTCTACATAAATAACACCATTTTATATAATAATATTAAAACTAAACTAATGATGTACACTACATCGAAGCTGCCATTATTTTTAACTATTCATATGACATAATGACAAAATTCTCTTGGTAGCCCCAAATTCAGCAAGCTAACATTTCGCTAACGTTCGAAAACTATTTGATTGGTTCCCGACGTGAAATTTAGTTTACCATAAGGCGCACAATCCAGTCTAGAAGACGTTTTTCTGGTCGGTCTAGCTGAACTAGGTCATGATGTATTTTCTTTCGATGTCATGTGCCCATTAGTTATAATGTACACTGTCATGCTAAAAATGACATTTTAAGTCATTGACTGAAAAAGTTATGAAAAGCCATAAAAGGTTTGATTGCTAATGCAGCGATTTTACCAAACCATAAAGCAGTTGACTGAAATGCCAAATCCATTTCCCGTTTTGCCCTGTTCAGGCGATAATTGAATATTCAGGTAACATTTTTAACAACAATGCTTCAACGGCAGCTATGACAACAAGCGTGCTAATGTGTCTTTCAGGTAGTTTATTATGGTGTTACTTGTAATGTATTCATTTACAGGTAGAAGTCTACCAAATAGAATCTCAATGGGTCAAAGTTCAAGGTGCACCCATGTTATCATACCACATATAGAGTGTACACTACCAAATCAAATCCCATAGACGACAATAGTAACATATGTGGCTAAAACTCCTTAATCGACATAAACTCCACTGATATAAATACTACCACACCTCACCCTTAAAGTTAATCAGTAAATAATCTGGGGTCAAGCTGCTCATTTCTGAAATAACGGGTAGCGTCTATAACTAACCTAGTTCCGCACAAAATTCTAGTACTTTTGTACAGGAACCCCATACATGTTTCAAGCACAAGGCTACTTGACACAGTGGTACTAGATGAAATAAAAGTGCATACATGCATTTTGTCTAGATACAAAATTTTGATTTTTACAACCAACACGCTCACATTTATCACCAATCACAGGACTCATGGTGTTCACTTCTCTGTCAAAAGTTCAGTGCACCTCGAACTTTGACCATGCCGGATGTTATTTGGTTTATTACTACCTTTAATGCTACCAGTCCTGCCTTTGGTTATAAATGTGACAGAGTTTGTTGTCATATAACGTATTTTCCCCCATTTGGTCAGTAATGTGTGTGGTTTAATCTGTACTAGTGTCACTGTACCAGCTACTGTTGTGTTTGAAACATGTGCAGGGTCGCACTAACAAGAGGATGAGAATGTTTTGTGTGGAATATAAACACGCTTCCTGATATTTGTAAAACGAGAAGCTAAAACTCTCATTTTAAAAAAATCACTTTAAGGGTGAGGGGTGCTAGTATTTATATCCATTGTGTATATGTTGATTGAATCACCGTATGCGACAGTTTATTTCACACATAACTATTATCGTCTATCTGTTTTGATTTAGTGCTGTACACCCATCAAGCCTGTCTAAACGTGCGCAGAGCCACTAGAATTAATGCACAGCCATCGACATGATGAATTTGCAAGGGTGAATCAACACCTGCTTACACAAGAAAGAAAACATAAAGAAAGAAAGAAATGTTTTATTTAACATTAACAAAGCACACAAAGCATTTTTATTTACGGCTATATGGCGTCATACACATAATATAATAGAATGGGATGGAATCAATGAATGTTTAACGACACCCCAAGCACAATAATACATCGGCTATTGGGTGTCAAACAATGGTAAACATATTAATGAATTGATTATCAATACCAATATTAAAAATCCTAGGTTAAATTAAAACACAGTGTAAAAAACTGTGCAAAGAATAAATATCTCAAGTATATTAAAATTTCAAATATATAAATATTACAAGTAAGTACAGTATATAAATATTTTGAATACAAGTCAACATATCGTAAACACGTTCAAATAAGTTGAGGGTATTGTGTTTCAAGTATACTCAACCAAAAAATAAAGTATGCATGTTGAAATCTTGGATATATTTTAGTGTGCCATTTCATCATAATCGAAAATCATTGTGTGTATGTGAAACACTATACCACACTTTGCATGTGCACATCGTTTCGCTCTGTGGCCCAGTTGTTAGGCATGCATACACCCGCTATTTCAAAAGGGTATCCTCATGAGTGCACACCTTCGAAAAACCAATAAATAAAGCCTTAAAAATACCGTATGATAATGCCACGCCTATCACAAAACAGCAGTTGAGATGCTTGGTGCAGTGTCAGTGACGTTGCCAGACGTTTTGGTGTAACCAGATTCATATACAGAAACTGAACAATCGTTTACAGGCTACTGGATCCACTAATGACCGCACTCAGAGCGGCCGTCCACGAGTTACGTCGACTGCGCAGGACCGGTATATCTGAACCACCACTCTCCGGATCCGGTTTCAAGCAGCCACCATTCTTGTTCGACAGGTCCGCATTCCTGCTGAGACAGTCAGGAACCGTCTGCAAGCCTACAACATCCGGCCACGTCAACCTGCAAAGTGACCTATTCTTACCACGCGTCTGTAATGGGCACGACGACGGATCCAGTGGACAAGGAATCAATGGAGAAATGTTCTCTTTATTGATGAATCGCGATTCCACTTGAGAGTTGCTGATGGGCGTATTAGTGTATTACTGACGTGGCGAGAGGCATCGGGACTGTGAAAGAGATTGACAGATACGTGGGAGGCCGTGGCATTGTGTAAGCGGGAATATCCGGGCGAGGTGTTACTGATACCATGTCACTGATGGAAACCTCACATGTGTTCGCTACCGGGACAAATCCTTACTCCCGTCGTAATTCCGTACATGACACAGCATCCACACATGATGTTCCAAGAAGACAACGATCGACTGCATGTTGCCAGAGTGTACTGCGTTTCTGACCCTACACCATGTGGACGTGTTACCCAGGCCAGCAGTGTCGCCAGACCTAAATATCATAGAGCACTTGTGGGATGAACTAGTGAGACGCGTCCACAAGAAAGAAAGAAATTCTTTATTTAACGACGCACTCAACACATTTTATTTACGGTTATATGGCGTCAGACATATGGTTAA
>JAECMU010059648.1:0-10250 GCA_016106625.1 Dracogyra subfuscus
GATTCTATACTTTACCACTATGTTTTTTTTGGTTATATTATCCCACTGCCCCCTTTCCTTTCTCTCCTTTGAATCCCATCTCATTTCTTCCCGATCTGGCAACTCCTCCTATCTTTCAACTTATTTCGCTGTCCACCTTTACATCCCAGTCCTTATCTGTCCAACCGCGACAGGTGCTTGTCTCGTGTGGCTGTATGTGCCACACACCTGCCCTTCCCCATCAGCTTTTAGCTGTGGGCTTAGTCTGGCCACTTCGGGCAGTGTTCAGTAGATACTTTCTGGCATTGCTAAGAGGCACTGGTAACCACCTACTGTGTACCCCTACTACCGGCGGTCGTTAGTGCCGTGGGTCAGACTAGCTTTATTAGCGGCAGAGGACGAGGATGTCAGGTGTGTGCAGGAAAATGCACACTATGTTAGTTACGGTTGATTCCGCTCCGTTTGTCTCGAACGTTCTGGGTTCGCACCTCAGCGCAGATTCTCATTCAAACGACACCACAACACATTTTCACATTACAGCTGTTTGATGACCATCGAAGGATTATTTCGAATATTTCGATATTTGGTCGACAGTTAACGTTTTGTTTATCGACACCACTAGCGCACGTCATTTATTAGTCACCGGCTATTGATTGTCAGACGTTTGCTAATTCTGACACATAGTCTTAGAGAGGAAACCCGCTACATTGTCCCAAGAGGTATTTCACATGCACTCTCCCAAAGACAAGACAGCACATACCACGGCCTATCTGGAAAGAGAATTCGCCCAATAGGCCCACCGACGGGGATCGACCCCAGACGGACCGCGCATCAGATAGGGTGTATGTGTGTGTGTCCACCCAGCACCCCACGCCACCCACCACCCCATCCCACCCACTCCCAATCATGGGCGTCCGCAGGGAGGTGCTAGGGGGGCATTTGCCCCCCCCCCCCTGAAGAATTGTTAACATTTTGTTCTGTTATTTACAGTAGTCTTAGCAAAAGGATGTCTTCACACTTCACACGTCGAATTCAGGATAACATTGCCCCCCTCCCTCCCTCTGCATTTTTTTTCTTTCTGCGGACGCCCATGCTCCCAATGCTCTTGGATCAACGACTAGAGTAACATAAAGTTCGAGTTACTACAAACAATACGACAGACAGAAACATATACCTCGGTTATTCAGACACTGACATTTGAAAGAAGGAAATGAAATACTTTATGTAAATTCAGTAATTCCAGTGCTCTGTTCTGTTAGCCGGAAACATCACACAATGGGAGCATTCTCTAGACAGTAATTTAAGTAACAACACGCCAGTTAGCGCATCTGATTACACCATTGTTTGCAATGATAAAAATGCGTGTATCGTAACATCCCATTTACATTGCCGTCAAATCGATCAGAAATAGGGAAGACAACCTTGAAGCTCAAAAAACAGCAGCAGACACAATAAAAAAAGGTTGGTTTTCTGGTTCCGTTTATTGGAAATAAATGAAGTTCTGCAATTATTGTCAGTTGCAGCATAGTAACTGATTATTCAGTTATTTACACCAATAGTCGATGTGTGCGTAAAGTCAACAACGATAATGCATCAGTTACGAATACAAAACAAAAGAAGAAGAAAATTGTTATTGGACATGACAAAAGTAATAGATTAAATCGAGAGATGTTATTGATTGAGTGCCGCTTTTCGACAATGGAAATGTTTTAATTTATTTTTTATTATTTAGCTTTGTCTTGAATGCAACGCATAATACAATTCATTTGATTGACGATTTCCGTCCAATCGTCCGACCGTCTGACCGCGTAAACATTTAGTTAATGCCATGGTTAAAGTTTGGTCAAGGTTATCATATGACCACATTTCTACTTCTGCTTTTGCCCCTATGTTTACTAATATAATTCTGGAGTTATCTGGGGGCGGGACGTAGTCTAGTGGTAAAATGCTCGCCTGATGCGCCGTCGGGCTTGGATCGATTCCCGTCGGTGGGCCCATTGGACTATTTCTCGTCCCAGTCACTGCACCAGACTAGTATACCAAATACCGTGGCGTGTGCTATCGTGTCTGTAGGATGGTGCATATAAAAGATCCCTTCTGCTGAATGAAAAATGTTGCGGGTTTCCTCTCTAAGACTATATGTTAAAATGACCAAATGTTTGATATCCCATAGCCGATGATTAATAAATAATTGTGCTCTAGTGGTGTCGTTAAACAAAATAAACTTCTTCTAGGATTAACTGAGCCAGTGTACCACGATTGATATATAAAATACCGTAGTATATGTTATCCTGTATATGGGATACATACTTGTTACTAATGGAACAAAATGTTGCAGGTTTCCTCTCTAAGACTATATGTTAAAATTACCAAATGTGTATCACCCAATAACCGATGATTAATGAGTCAGCATGAACTTGCCTTTTCCCTTAAAACATTTTAATGAATTGGTTTTTATATTTGGTATTTTTGTTCACAAAATTATTAACTATTAATTTCGCGGGCAGCATAGCCCAGTGGTACAGTGCCCGCCTGCTAATCGAAAAAGAGTAGCCCATGAAGTGGCGACAGCGGGTTTCCTCTCAAAATCTATGTGGTCCATAACCGTATGTCTGACGCCATATAACCGTAAATAAAATGTGTTGAGTGCGTCGTTAAATAAAACATTTCTAGATACCCAGATCTAGATACCCATGGTTTAAATAAGAAAAACATAAAAGCTATCTTAGAAAGTTTTGTCATAATACAATTTCTCGACGTGAAGATATCTCGAGCTTCGATATGACAGACGTCGAGGTAATGACGTTTGACTACATCGTCCACTGCACGACTACCCGAAGTAGTAATATCACACCAGCGTGTCTACCGATCCCATCTTATCATGTTAACACTTTTTTTGAAATTATTTTGTTTAACGGCACCACTAAAGCGCATTGGTATATCCATCATTGGATGTTAAACATTTGGTAATTTTGACACACAGTCTTAGAAAAAAGAAGAAGAAAGAAATGTTTTATTTAACGACGCACTCAACACATTTTATTTACGGTTATATGGCGTCAGACATATGAATAAGGACCACACAGATATTGAGAGAGGAAACCCGCTGTCGCCACTTCATGGGCTACTCTTTCCGATTAGCAGCAAGGGATCTTTTATATGCACCATCCCACAGACAAGATAGCACATACCACGGCCTTTGATATACCAGTCGTGGTGGACTGGGTGTGACGAGAAATAGCCCAATGGGCCCACCGACAGGGATCGATCCCAGACCTACCGCGCATCGAGCGAGCGCTGTACCACTGAGCTACGTCCCGCCCCGAAATCTTCATTAAAGTAAAAAAACAAGAGGGAGAAAAACATCTTCAACGAATAATAATAATAATAATAATAAATATTAATAATAATAATAATAATGCACGTACCTTCTGAACACGAAAGCGCCATCCAACCATATGTACTTGAGCCCGTGGAATGTTGTTTGTTGTGTAAAATCTACCCACGCACGCCCCCATCCGGCCGGTTTTCTTTTCGTGCGCCGGATATCCGGCGAGTCAAATGCCGCCTTTTCCGGAAGTCCGTTGGTTGTCATCTTATCGGCATTGACGCTGTTGAAAAAAGCAGTCTTTTCAGAAAGAGGAATGCTTTCCATGTTCTACGAACACACATCCACTCACACAATGTAACATTAGTGGCGATAAAATATAATTTTATGAACTGATACAACGTTTATATTCCTTATGCCCGTATTTGATGAATTGATACAATGTTGCGTTTGTTATGTCCCTAATTGATGAACTGATACAATGTTGAGTTTCTTATGTCCCTATATTTGATGAACAGATACAATGTTCAGTTTCGTATGTCCGTCAATGATGTGCCAAGATCCACAGACATTCATGAAGCGGTAGACGCATCAAATTAAGTCATTTAGAATGCACCAACGGCGGTAAAGGCAATGAAGGGTCTGCCATGCTGCCAGAGGTCGGAGAGCAGACTGGGATATTCAAGACATCCAATGATGTTCGCAGAAGCCAAATCTATAATGATAAAAGAGAGATGTCTGCCGTACCATCATCACACTAGAGGACCCCACCCACCATCTGGTGAGACACCCACGGTCTCCGGCATCCCGAGGTACGGGACACAGATCAGTGGTCTTTAAAAGCGCTCGGCTGTGGTGTGTATAGTTCTGTCTTAAGCACTTGCACCCACGACAGGCGTGCGCTACAACAGCTTTCTCTGAATGTGCACGTTAAACCTGACCTGACCATGTGTCTGGTCTACGATTGCTCCTCGTCGGTGGGTCCACTGGGAATATTTCTCGTTCCAGCCAGGGCAGCACGACTGGTATATCAAAGGTTGTGGTATGTGCTATCCTGTCTGTAGGATGGTGCATATGACAGATCCCTTTGCTATTAATGGAACAATGTAGGTTTTTTTTCTTTTTTTTCTAAGACTATGTTAGAATGACCAACTGTTTGACATCCAACAGCTAATGATTAACACATCAAGGTGTTCTAGTGTTGTCGATTGTGCTATTTCTCGTTCCAGTCAGGGCAGCACGACTGGTATATCAAAGGTTGTGGTATGTGTTATCCTGTCTGTGGGATGGTTCACATAAAACATCTCTTTGCTACTAAATGTAAAAACGTAGCTGATCTTTTTTTTTCTCTAAAACTATGTCAGAATTACCAAATGTTTGACATGCAATAGCCGATGATTAATATAGCAATGTGGTCTAGTGGTGCCGCTATACAAATCAAATAGTAACCATTAACCATCATTCTGATTTCACTCTAAGGGCAACTGACTGCCATCCGCAACTCCAGGCATATCCTGTTTGAATCTGATAGACACTGATGACTGTCCGTGTCAAAAGGTCCAGAACATAGCCTGTAACTCCTGCCCCATTTACGACGAATGAAATGTAGCGTACACTGTCTGATAACATTTGATACACTAAAAGCAGTGTGATTCTACAGCGGTATCTACAGACACAGTGGCTCCAAATCGAAATCTTGATCACATATGTCTGAATTTAATGCTTGTTCACATATGTCTGAATTTAAAGCTTGATCACATATGTCCGAATTTAAAGCTTGATCACATATGTCTGAATTTAAAGCCTGGTCACAGATGCCTGAATATAATGCTTGTTCACATATGTCTGAATTTAAAGCTTGATCACATATGTCTGAATGTAAAGCCTGGTCACAGATGTCTGAATTTAAAGCCTGATCACAGATGTCTGAATTTAATGCTTGTTCACATATGTCCGAATTTAAAGCTTGATCACATATGTCTGAATTTAAAGCCTGGTCACAGATGCCTGAATATAATGCTTGTTCACATATGTCTGAATTTAAAGCTTGATCACATATGTCTGAATTTAAAGCCTGATCACAGATGTCTGAATTTAAAGTTTGATCACATATGTCTGAATTTAAGCTTCTTCACATTTGTCTGAATTTAAATCCTGATCACAGATATCTGAATTTAAGCTTCTTCACATATGTCTGAATTTAAAGCCTGATCACAGATGTCTGAATTTAAAGCTTGAGCACAAATTATGTCTGAGTGTCGAAGAACAAGAAGATGGTGAAGAAGAAAAAGACAGCATATTTATAATATGATTTACGAACAATCACCCTGACGTCAGAATAGCTAGTCTGGAACCGGAAATCATAACCGTCATCGGCGTGGTTTACAAATTGTGAATCAGAGACACAACGTCGGTCATCAGTAATTATAATCCAAGCCGAGTATTTAAAACAATAAGTCTAATCAAATCGAGCACATTTGTCTGTATATATTTATATGGAGTTCGTTGTATAGTCCTTTTGGAGAAAGAAGGATGACCCAAGCTCTGCCAGCTAACATTTCGCTAACGTTCGCGAACTATCTGATTGGTTCCGCGACGAGGTCATTTTGACTTACCGCGAAACGCATAATCCAGTATAGCGGGCGTTTTTTGTTTTTGTTTAGTTTTTCTAGTGTTTGTTTTGCTTGAGCTGGTTGATCGTAGCCACGATGTTTACCATTCGCTATCAGCTCCGAGTCCTCGCGTACAGGCCTTTACCTCTCAGCCGCTGCAGATCTGTAATACCTACAATCTAAACCGCCAACCCGCAGCAACTAACTGCTAATGGAAACCGAGAGGGTAATTACGTGTTGCTTTATGCAGTTAGGGATAGGCGGGCGAACGTGCATGTTTAATAGGGAGCATTATTAATCACACAACGGTAATGCTGTATAGGTTCTAACGAACATTGTAACGGTATAACACCAGCTGATGTTTTGTCCGAACAATTTTCTAAAACAGTTACAGAACATTATCGATACCCGTTGCGTGATGCAGATATCTTGCATGGAGATAAATATATGGAATATATTACCGATGAATACTAAACAATATTTATCTATAAGTTGCTTTAAAAACAACAACATTTAAATGCAAGTAAAATAAAAATTCCTGCAGGAAATAAATTTATGGAATATATTAACTATGAATACTAAACATTATTTATCTATAAGTTGCTTTAAAAACAACCACATTTAAATGCAAGTAGAATTAAAATTCCTTCAGGAAATAAATTTATGGAATATATTACCGATGAATACTAAACATTATTTATCTATAAGTTGCTTTAAAAACAACAACATTTAAATGCAAGCAGAATTAAAATTCCATCATATTTCTACATGTGCGCCTAAGTATTAACGCAGGGTCGCCCGATCGCCCCTGGCGACTGAAAACGACGACGGGCGACTGAAAACGACGACGGGCGACTGAAAACCCACAATAAGGTTGCCCGCCTGGCGAACGATTATATATATATTTTTAAATCAATAATTAATAAATAAATATAAGTACAACTATGTAGCCAACTTTGCATAATGAAAAAGTGTATGTCTACTTTTACATTTAAACATATGCCCAATATAAGAATAAGTGCAAGGTAAGGGCCATGTAAAATGGACACAAATTCATGTCGACAAGATTCAGCCCTAGTTATGTGTACACATCGTAGATCGTATCCACTTAACATTATATTTTAGGGTTTTTTTTAATTATTATTTCATTGAGATGGGGGTGGGGGAGGAAGGGGTTGTGTCAGTTATACCAGTGCTCAACATTTGGTGAACGCAGGCATCTTTGTTTGTTGGAAATTATATAATCGGGAATTATATAATCCTATTATCTAATTTAATATGAAATGCTAAGCGATTTCGCAAACCTAACACGTGCGTAGCTCGTGTCCTAACACGTGCGTAGCTCGTGTTCTAGCACGTGCATAGTTCGTGTTTTCTCCTATAATCTGTAACAATATTGTTGTTGTTTTTAGAAAATATTATTCGGGCAAGTGAAAATAGAGCCGGGCAAGTGAAAGTGCCGGCATCACTTGCCCGGATGGCAACAACAAAAAAGGTTAAGCGCAGACACTGTTGACGACCTTGACGGACATACATTTACACGTTTTATTTCAGACAATCCAGTTTGTGACTGTTGAGAATTCTGAACATGTCTTACTCCAATGTCCAATCTATGACAGACAACGTTGACAATAGGGGACCCGCAATCTCAACACAGTCGGACGTAGTACTTGGCCCATAATGCTATAACGTTTATTTTGTTTAACGGTACCACTAGAGCACATTGATTCATTAATCATCGGCTATTGTATGTCAAACATTTGGTAATTTTGCCATATAGTCTTAGAGAAGAAACCCGCTACATTTGTTTCATTGGTAGCAAGGGATCGTTTATATCCACCATCTCAGAAACAGAGCAGCACATACCACGACCTTTGGTATACCAGTCGTGGTGCACTGGCTGGAAAGAGAAATAGCTTAGTGTGCCCACCGACGGGCATCCATCCCCAACCGACCGCGCATCAAGGGAAGTCTTTACCATTATACTACGTCCCGTCCATTCTGGCCCATAATGAGTTTTGTGGTCAGAGTTACAGATAATGTAAATGAATAAATGCTATTTAATATAATACGCAAATTGTAAGAAAGAACACAGTCATATCTATTATTCTAATCAAATATATTATTCATAATACAACCAGCTACTTATATTTCTAATCGATTAACAATTATTAAGAAATGAAGAAACAATATACATTAATCAAATGTCACTACTATGTAACTATTTGACTGAAGCTTTAAAGGTTAGAAATAATCAGCTATTTAGCTACGTGACACGAAAACGATACTCAATGTGTTTAAACGACAGTGCTATTAAATACTGATGTAACGACAGTGTTACTTGCTCTCATTCTTTCTCGCTACAACTGACATGGACATGGTGGCAGCGGACAGCATAGCCCAGTGGTACAGTGCCCGCCTGATGCGCGGTCGGTCTAGGATCGATCCCCGTCAGCTAATCACTGGGGTTTTTCTCGACATAACCATATGTCCGACGCCGATATAACCGTAATTATAATGTGTTGAGTGCGTCGTTAAACAAAAAATAAATTCAATTGGACATGGTGGCGTAGTGGTTAGGCCATCGGACTACAGGCTGGTAGGTATGGATTATGGATTACTGGTCGATGCAAGTGGTTTACACCTACCCACTGAGCCTTGCAGAGCACTCACTCAGGGTTTGTAGTCGGTATCTGGATTAAACATTCCATGCCTCGACTGGGATCCGAACCCGGTACCTACCAGCCTGTACACCGATGACCTAACGACGACACCATCGAGACCGATCACAATTGACACTGAATTAAATTGAATTGAACTGACATTAATACGTGCTCAACAGAAATATGCCATGAGGAGACCAAGAAAAAGGGCTCATTGATGATTGACCCGTTAAGACGGCACCTTAATAAAATAAAAAAAATCATATTTGCAAGTAATATGCATGTGTCTGTGTATATATATCACTGTGTACGAACGGAAGTGTACATGAATTTGACCAAATGAATAGCTGCAATTTTCTGTACGGCTAGCTACATTATTAACAACAGCCTATGCAGTAGTTAATAATGAAACTAACGATGCAGAAATTCACTTCCTTGTCGAACGATAAGGTTTCTACTGTCTGACTCACAAGCAAATCGGAACACCCAGTCAAGTGGCATTGTCAGATGGACAGAGTGTAACGGACACAATTTGATGTGTAATATAATAGTTACGATACACTATCTACCTGCAATTATTAATATTATGCACAACCATTCAGCATTCCATAGTGTGTGTGTGTGTGTGTGTGTGTGTGTGTGTGTGTGTGTGTGTGTGTGTGTGTGTGTGTGTGTGCAAATAACGGATCTTCACACCTTCAGGAATACTAGTACCCATTCAGTCCCGACGTCTCCGCTGTGTATCAATTAAGGAAGGATAATTCTGGCATGCATCTAATTGCCTCTGGGCGGGCTCCGCTTGACATTTGTAGACTCACTTACTATTACAATACATTGCATGAAGTCGGAATTAAATAATTACATGGAAAAAGAAAACAAACTTGTGGAGAACGGTTAACTTAATACATGTATTTGCATTATTTCTGAAGGAGACGGACATGTCAAAAGTTGATTTATAGTGAAGCACACATCCGTTAATTAGCAGTACAAACGGTAAAACAAGAAACAAAAACAAATGTTTTAAACCTGTACTCAGCTGCCACTTTTATCTACATTCTGCACTTTCATTCGAGTTCGAATTCGCGATGCGATCAGACGTCAGTTTGTACTCACTCCAATTACCCCCCACCCCCCACCTGGGGGGACTAATTGAGACCTACGGAACTCTGCTGGAATACCGGATCGCGTACACCGGGTCACGGGCGACCGTGACCTTGGTGTACGGCGACCGGGTTCGGAAGAAGGGGAGATGGAGGAAGCGAAGACGTGCGCCAGCGGCGGCGCAGGGAGGGGGGAACATCGGTGGGTAAACTGCCGGCCGCTGCCCTTTCTGCAGGACCGCCGAACGCCGCCACGCAAAGGAAGTGGATTGGAGCTGAAGAGGCACGCGCCACAACGGAACCAATTCAACCTTCAACGAACGAGGACGTGTTGAACAGGGCAATCTGCGAGACGCCGTCCCAACGAACCGACCCACCGGCCCCTGCTGTTGCGCCACCGGTAGTGCCGCCGACTATACAGGCGGTACCCGCCGAGGCGCAGGCCCGGAAGCTGGCAGTTGTGAAACGGAAGAAGGCCTCAGATTACAGTTATCTTCCCATTTGGAATCCGGAAATGTAACCGCGCAAGTAGTCCACTGTTTGACTTTGATTATTTCATGGCAGACAG
>JAECMU010059649.1:0-20649 GCA_016106625.1 Dracogyra subfuscus
AAAAATTGGGGCACCAAGGCAAGTTGGAGGGGCACCGAGGCAAACTGTTCCTTCATAAAAGAGGCATGAAGGCAACTTATTTTCTATCAAATTATCCCATATTATTACCAACTGTAATGTTACTGCTGAAGGCCTAGGACTATTCCATAAGGGAATGGGTGAGTCACTGATTATTACTCTATGACTGATACATTCATAAGCATATCCGCATACTAACTACTACTTGGATAATAATTCAAATAATTTGTGTAAAATAGAAACTTTTAATCTTGTAAATGTAATAGACAGTGGTCCTGTGTTTAAACTTTATACCAACCTGTATAGTAAAGAATAACACACATTTGAAATAATGTTTTAAATACACTGCATCACTTGTCAGTTCTGTCATACCAAATAATTCTCACAAAAAAATGGCAACCTGAGAATGAGTCTATGTCATTATGATTAAGGACGAGAATGAAAGTTCCTTTTTTAATTCTCCCTTTCCGCAGCATTTCTGTGTTCAACTAAATATGTAGGGAAATCCAAGGCTCACCCTGGATCAAAAATAGCTGTAGCCAAAATATTAGCCAAATGGAACTTTTATTAGCCATATTGAAAATGCTTTAGCCAAATTTGTATTAAGCAGTAGGCCTACTTATATATGAATATGAAAATGTATCTTTTTCAGCTAGTTGTGTACATATTTGAATAAATAGGAATAACAAAACCTCAATGGGGGATGGGGCAGTTAATATATTACTTCAGTCTTTGATTTTTTCAGCGTGGGTGGGGTGGGGATGGGGTTATGCATTATCTTCAGTTCTTCATACACCACTCATCCCCACTTCTAAGGCCTATGACATTAATTTTTTTTTTTTTTCATCCTTTTTTTCCCATAAACATTTTAGGGTTTTTTATATATAGAACTCATTATTTCGCATTATAGTTTGAATTGCTTTTTTTAAAGTGACCCATCAATTTCAGCATCGTGTTAAATGCTTGTTGTGATTTTTGCTTGCAAAATACCTCGGCTATGAATACCGACTACACAGTATACTCCGTTTATTAAAAAAAAAAAAAAAAGGTTAATAAAATTAAAATTTACGGTATTTTTAAAAATTCAGCTAACTTATTAAATGTCACCTCACAGTCTTACACATTTTAATTTATATCTAAAATTATCAAACAAACATGATTATTGTAAACTAATTTTATTCAGTGTATAAATTATTAAATACTGCATGTTCATTTCCCGCGATCGCGATCTGCGTGTGTGCTCTCGACCATGGATACAAAATTAACAAAGATAAAGGAATAAACAAAAACTGCAGTTAGGTATTCATTGATGCCAACAATTATTGTTTTTCTAAAAATTTACAGCAAGATTTTCTTTTGCGTAATCGTATTGTTTAGAGTCAGCAACGATATTTCTTGACACGCGGGTGTCTTCCGACTCTGAAGTGTGACGTATATTCGCATCGATAGTTGTACTCAGTTCAGCCAACGATTGTTCTTCCTAACATTCGCGAAATATTTGATTGGCGTTTGTCGTGTCCATTTGGTTTAACATGAAGCGCACAAACCAGTCTGCCGAACGTTTTGTTTTCACCCGGTCTCACTGAACTCAGCTAATTTGGCTACCGATACATAGGGAAATCATGACATGAGCACGTGCGTGCGAGTGTCTGTGTGAATCGGTGGTTGTGTGACCTATATTGGGGTATAATTTCATTTTTCATTTTCATATAATACGCTAAATTTTCAAATGGTAATTACACATCCATTTGAGTTGTTTCTTTGGGTAGTATGTCGAACCAATCAAATTAATACAAGAATACTCTAGTGTAAAGCAGTGCGTAATTAACATAAAGATATACCGACCTCGTCCCACGAAGTGTTCACGTGATCACAATATAGCTGCATCCATGATGCAGTCTCTTGCAATGTAGCCCCCTTGATTGTTGATAACGCGAGTTGTAACATAAATAAATTTTAAAACAAAATGAAATATGGGTGTTTTAACACTTTTTTATTCGAAATTGTCAGTGAAACAGTAAATGATCATATATAGATCTGGGAAGGGCACGGTTGCAAACAAGGCAGGGCACAAAGGCATTTTCCTTGCCGTTGATAACGTTCGATTTTTGGGGCACAACGGCAAGTAAGGAGGGCAACGAAGGCACTTGCCGTCATTGCTGTGGTAAAATTTGATGCCTGAATTCCTTCCTTCCCCACCCTCCCTATTCCCTCCCTCCCTCTTTCTCTCTATCTCTCTCTCCCTCACTTATTCATTCACTCTTACTCTCACTGTCTCTCTCTGAATCTCTACCATCTTTCCGAGATGTCTTAAAGCAAAATAATTGGTTTCCTTTCCGTCTTAGGTGATTGTTCCGACCACGACACCCTTGACGACTCCCGCAGCAAACGTCACCAACAAGACGACCATCTACCCGTTCGTGACGATGGTTCCCGCAGAGATCATTGCCACCAACCTGTCAACCGATGCCACTAAGCCCCCGCTGGCCTGCGAACACATCATCACGACGTACATCATTCCAAACATCCTTCACTTTGCCGCATACCTCATGGGGCTGTACTATTTCCGAATACAGGATAACGAACAGCTGTATGCCCTTATGGAAAAGGTGAAGTAGATGGATCAATTTATTTTAAAATTTGTAGTTTTTGTTGTTGGTGAGATGGAAAGTACAATGTTGTAGTCGTAGTGTTGGCCAGGTGTCGGAATTCTCCTCAGATTCACTGTTTTCCTCTCATGGAACATTGTGTTTCCTCGCATTTTAATCGTCCTTTCCTTCAAAGTGTGTCACATGGCACAGATTTTAACCTAGGATTTCAAGAATTTCCAGGACCTCTCTAGATTTCCTCTTTTTTACACTTCACCAGTTCCCATCCCTGATTGGAATAAAGTGCTCCTACCGGCATTTTTTTAAGGCACTTACATTTTAGCATCAGTATAACACAAATCAAGCCAAAATAAGTGGTGTAGTGGGTTGAAACAGTTAAGTTTATTTAAGTTATCAAAAACAGCTATAATAGTAAAATATATGCATTAGTGTTTAAAAACTTTAAGTGTTTGCCTTCAATCAGTCTAATTATGCTTCTTTTTAAAAACATTTTTTATAAAGTATGATAAACCCATCCATTCCCCACCACTAACAATTTCATAATTTGTGCCACATTGATGCTGTTGATTTCAGCATCATGTTAAATGCTTGTTGTGATTTCTGCTTGTAAAATACCTAGGCTGAGAATGCTGACTTTACAGTATATTCCATAAAAAGAAAAAAAAGAGTTAATAAAATTTAAATTTACAGTCTTTTTAAAATCCAGCTAACTATTAAATGTCACGTCACACATTCTTACAAATATATATATATATATATGTGAGTATGTGTGTGTGTGTGTACACACACACACACACAATGAATTGTACTTTTTTAATTAGCCAATGGCTAATTTAGCTAATGACAGAATGAGCAGTGGATCTTTTCAGTGTTTGTGTGTGTTTTGAGAAGGGGGTGTTAGAATAGAGATGAGTGATTGCCAGCTAACTGTACATTTAAAAAGTGCTTCACCTATTGTTTATTTATTTAAATGGTACAGATGATTCTGTCAGTGGGCATCTTCTTTGATCGGCCTTGAAGCTTGATTGCTCTGTCTGGGAATCATGTTAGGCATAAGTGCCTTCCTGACGGATTAGCGGTCCCGGTAGATGTGATAAAATTACCAAATACCAATTGTGAGCAATTGTTAGGTATTTAGGAAGTGTTTTACCTGTCATAGTGATTAGGTGTGCTTGATATACTGGTACACAAGTTGTTTGCAAGAGGTAGTTGACTGCCACACTTGTACTTGTGATAATTGTTTTTCTAAAGCACTTTAAATCAAGGCGTAGCGGCAATGGATTTAAGGTGCTTCCACGCCATCAAAACACTTACTTTATGGACCAAGGCGTGTCGGGCCGCTACACCTAACAGCCCTGGGGGAAAACCCTGTCCTACTGGCAGTAGCTGGTGAGTATTTTCCTATTAGCTCAGTTGGCTAAACACTGGACTCTTACTTTGATGGACCAGCCTCGGTGGCGCAGTGGTTAAGCCATCAGACTACAGACTGGTAGGTACAGGGTTCACAGCCTGATACCATCTCCATCCCAGAGCGAGTTCTTAAGAGCTCAATGGGTAGGTGTAAGGTCACTACACCCTCTTCTTTCTCACTAACCACCAACCAACTAACAACTAACCCACTGTCCTGGACAGTCAGCCCAGATAGCTGAGGTGTGTGCCCAAGACAGCGTGCTTGAACCTTATTTGGATATAGGAACAAAAATAAGTTAAAGAAAAGACAGAAAAAGAATAGCCCAGTGGTAAAGCACTCACTTGATGCATGGTCGGTCTTGGATTTATCCCCGTTGGTGGGCTATGCGGCTATTTCTTTTTCCAGCCAGTGCTCTATGACTCTGGTATATCAAAGGTCATGGTATGTGCTGTCCCGTCTGAGATGGGGGGGGGGGAATATAGCGAGTTTCCTCTTTAAGACTATATGTTAACATTACCAAATATTTGACATCCAATAGCTGATGATTAATAATTCAATGTGCTCTAGTCACAGTAGAAAATTCTACCCTTTGGCTGTTGGAAGAATAGTACCCAGTAATTGTTTTTATTTTTACTTCCCTACTAGTCTAAGCGAATGGGATTATATAGGCTCTGTGTCAGTCTGTCCATCCATCTGGCTGTCCAGCTGTCCGAAAATACAGTTTTTAAGACACTTCTTTCACAATGTCTCAAGATATTGAGATGAAATTTTGTGTATAGCTGCATCAAGTATATCGTGTAGTATCGATCAATTTTGACTTACATGCCATTGGGAATTTGCCCATTTGTGATAGAGTTATGGCCCTTGACATTAGGAGATACAAAATAGTTTTGGGCCTGGTAGGGTATATGTACTACTTCAGCGCCCTCAGTAGTTTAAGAAGTAGCAGGCTACAACAATGATGATAGCAGGGGGCAAAGCGGGGGGGTCTGGGGGCCCTCCCCTAGAAACATTTGAAAAATCGAACCTCTGAGACTTTATTAAAGAAGAGAAAATACCTCTTTTTTTTACCATCAATGAAAAGTAGGCGGCGGCAAAAGCTGTTTCAGGCGGTTATTTGCCGCTGGAGACCGGGTACTTTTGAGGGCTCTGCTGCTTTAGCAGTACTCTACGAATGGTTTGTTTTGTTCTTAGATTTCCTTTTTTTTCTTCTTTTTTTAGGGGTGTTCGGGGGGACTCAATTTTGTTGAGAGGTCAGATTAAATATTTCTCAAATGGAGAAACACTCGGTTTTCATCAATTGCTCAAATTTCAGGTTTTCCTCCAAGCCGCACCACTACAGAACAGAGCAGCTTCTCAGCAGATAGTGGTCCGAAAACTGAGGTATGTGCTGTCCTGTCTATGACCAAAGTGCATGTAAAGGATCTCTTGCTGGTTATGTAAAAATGTAGTTGATGATTAACTAATCATTGTACTGTTATATTAGCGGTGTCATTAGTTTTCATTCTGACGATGTCAACATTTAGTTGACGTAATGTTGAGATTTTAAACTTGTGGTTTTAAACAGACATTACTTTCATTAAATAAAAAAAAAAACTGTATAAAATTTGTTTTGCATTATTTCACAGACTTCTAGTTTCTACTTTTATGGTGCACGGACTAGTGCAGTGTCTGCACTAAAGTTTGTTTTTTGAGTTGCCATCTGGGCAAGTGATGATAGCACTTTCACTTGCCCGGTTCTATTTTCACTTGCCCGAATAATATTTTCTATAAAAAAAGCCAACAACAATATTGCCACAGATTATAAGAAAAAACAAAAAAACAAAAACAAAAATCAATCGCTAGGCAGGCAACCTTACTGTGAGTTTTCAGTCGCCCGTCGTCATTTTCAGTTGCCAAGGGCGATCGAGCGACCGTTAAGTTCGAACCCTGCTAGTAATATTTAAGTGATAGATGATAATAAAAAAAAAATAGATTTGGGTGCTCTCTGATGCCAGTTGCTTTGGAATTTTGCATTTTCACTTTTTCATGTTTTTCACCCCAAAATGTGTGTTTTCAACCCCAAATTTCTCAGCCCGCACTATAAATTTGCCACATTGTCAACATTGGTTTCTTGAATCTTGACCCCCCAAGACAAACATTTTGATATATCTCAACCTGTGTTGATCTCCGTTTTGGGACTATCATGAAAACTACAGGACGTTTTGCATAGCAAGGTTTCAGCCAGAGGGTAAAACAGGTATGGTGCCATACCCAAATTTGTTTGCAAAGGTTAATAAAAAAAAATTAAAGTTAACTTTTTAACAAAGTTAATTACTTTTATCATAACTGTATGATTTTTCTTAACCCTAACCCTAAACTTAACCCATTTTCTTTCTGGGAGAGGTCCCCCATACCCTCTGTTGACTGGTTGCATTCATTTCCATAGTGCCATACCCAAACATTTCTTTCTTGCAGAATCACTGACTATAATCGATTGTTGTGGAAAATGTTCAGTGTAATTGTTCCTCCAGTTTAGATGATGGTATTGATGTAAATATGTTGGAGTTGGGGTTTGCTTTCATGAGTTCATAAAGAAAAAAGAACGAATGATTGAATGTTTAATGATACCCCAGTACCAAATATACATCCGATTTGGATATTGGATGTTAAATAAAGAAAACAGATACTGTATTGAATAGTTACACTCAGGCCTCACGCGAGATCAAAATCATAGAGCGAAGTCACTTCTCTCTCAAACTTTAGAGAGGGCGAAGTTTTTAACAACAGGGAGACTTTAATTTTTAATTTAAAAAAAAAAAAAAAAAAAAAAAAAAAAAGTTATCTTAATACAGGTGCAACTTTTACAATCTGTATTTTATTTTATTTTATGCACATTTTTTTGCTATTTAAACCATGTATAAAAACCTGATAAAACCATATAGGTATATATAGGTATAGGTTTAGGTTACCAGTTGCCGCATAGGACGTTTGTCTACACATGTAATAAGATATGAGGGGGAAGTCAGTAATAATAAAGAAAACACATGCATATTTTACATAGTACTCAATATATATATTAGAATCAGGGGTGGGGAAAAATAAAATTGTCAATCGGTCCCACTTGATGTCGTCACTACCGGAGGGGGGGTGGGGGAGGATTAAAGGAATTAAAAAACCACAAAGAAACAACAAAAAAACACACATTTCATTTAAAAGACGATATTGCCAAATAGTTTTATCTTGAATCGTTAACGCGAAACGATAAACATGAAAACATGAAGCTTTTTTTTTTTTTTTTTTTTCTTTTTCTTATCAATGGAAAAAAACCCCCACAAATTGTATATATTTTACGTAATGGAATAAATAATATTTAAAAAAAAAAAAGTTATGAATTTTAATTCCCATATACCTTTAGTTAATTTTTAATATTTTATAATTATTGGATAAACTACATTGAACAGTCAACAATAAATACATTTCTTGATTATTTCAGTATATTTTATGCTATTTTAAGCAGTCTGTATTGGACAAAAGCCTCTCGCTTCGGACTAGCACACTTGACCCGACAGTCTAGGACAGAGCATCGTTGACAGGTGTTGATTGTAACCAGTTGCAAATTCTGGTACTTTTGTTTTAATTGGAATGTAATACCTTGATGGCTCTCTAAACTAGGAATGGTGCTATTGTTAACATCTGTTTAATCTCTTGACCGGCTCAGCGACTTTGGACAACTGTGTAGCCTAGTGGCAGTCGATTGACACTACAGTAGGTCCGACTTCAGTGACTGGTGTTATACTTTGGCACGTTTAAACAAAAAAAAATCGGTCTCGGAGATCGAGAATCGGTCCCAGACCGGCAAAAAAGGGCTTTTCCCCACCCCTGATTAGAATATATAATAGTATGTGTTTTGTTGCATTTATCTCAATACGTGTGTGTGTGTGTATATATATATATACACACAAACACAGGTACAGATACAGAAAACAGATATAGATACATATACATATATATATGCGTGTGTATTTTAAAATATATATAGTGATGACGACAGTGTACAGGGCGTTCCTATACAGGGCGGTCTAGTATTCTATATAGTTAGATGTGGTGGAAAAAAACATGGGTACACAGGACGGCACCTGCCTTCAAACCCCTCAAATCCCCCTTTTTCAAATTCCCACTTTATGGATATACATTGTGTACATGTACATGTAACAGCATAAAATCTCAACTTTACCCCCCATATATTTATGTTTTTACTTTTCCCTATTAGATAAATACAATAAAACACATATATATTCTCTCTCAAATACACCCATTACACCCAACATTGATCATCCACAGTATTTTACAGATATAACTTCTCTGTTAGTAATAGTGAATTAAATTTGGTCTACAAAAACGACTTGTCTATATATGGTAGACCAACGTTTTTATTGCAGAATTTTTATCGGCCATTATTGCATCTTCTTCGAAATATGTACATGTTAGTTGCTACAGTTTAATATCTCCTGTGAAGCTACTCAAGTCGCCCATAACAACTCGTATGTCGCGCCCATCAGTTTGTAAATAGACTAGTTTAAGTCTATTTTGTCAAGGGACGTTACTCTTCGCGCGCATGCTTAATTGGAATGCGAAACACCTCTATTAGATGCGTTCTACTGTCACAGTAATACACTGTAGAGTTGTCAGACTGAATGGGTATTAGTATTCATGAAGGTGTGAACATTGCTTATCTGCTGCACCTTGTCACTGTTGTTTACAATTTAAAAACAAGAAAAGAAAATCATTTTATTTTGACATCTGTTTTGTATGTTGAATTTATTCATTATGACAAAGTCTACATAAAACTAAATAATTACTCCAACTATTAATGCCAGACACCGGTGTTGTCTGAGCTAGACCCTCTTTCTATGAGCCTTTCGCATGATTTTGTGGCGTCAGTGTCTCTTCAAACTCACAGACCATTCACACTTAATTATTATCTATGATTAGGTGTTCCTCAGGTTCTGCATCATTCATCCGTGATTGTGTACATTGCAAGTGATTGCTATTTTCAAAAATGCGACACAAACTTCGCCCTACGGTGACTAGCACGGCGATGTCAGGCAGGTTAGTGCGAAGTTTGGGCTCACTTCGCACGGTCACGTGAGCCCTGGTTACACTTATTAAAGGTTAAATTTGGTATCTGTAGGATTTAGCTCAATTGGTAGTGTGCTTGCCTGAGATGTTTGCGTGGATCCATTCAACTGATTGTTTTTTCTCATTCCAACCAGTTCATCACAACAGGTCAAAGGCTGTGGTGTGTACTATCCTGTCTGTGGAAAAGTGCATATAAAAGATCCCTAGGCTGCTAAAGGAAAGAAAAAAAAAAAAGACCAGCCTCAGTGGCCTAGCGGTTAAGTCGCCGGACAACAGGCTGGTAGGTACTGGGTTCGCAGCCCAGTACCGGCTCCCACCCAGTGCGAGTTTTTAAGGACTCATTGGGTAGGTGTATGGCCACTACACCCTCTTTTCTCTTTCACTAACAATAAACAACTAACCACTATTTTCTATTCTGTCCTGGACAGACAGCTCAGATAGCTGAGGTGTGTGCCCAGGACAGCCGTGTGCTATAACAGCTTGCTCTGAATGTGCACGTTAAACAAAAAAGTAAAAAAAAAAGTAAGTAAAAAGGAAAAATGTACATCAGTAGCCTATTTTATAAGAGTTTACTCATTACAAGTAATTATAAAAATATAAAAAATATTGGTTGAATATTTCAGGTTGTTTCTGGTGTGTGGTGTCCTGTGGGTGACCCTGACCCTAGTACTTCAAGGCCTGTATGTCTGGGCCTTTAAATTCCCGCAGCTGTTATTTTTCAAAAAGCTTGGGTAAGTCACTGTGGCCTTTGAAATCTTTCAACATTAAAACAAAATCATTTTATGTTTGAAATATTTGTGTATTTTTTTATTTTATTTTTTAATATTTACTTTCAGCTTTCATTTAAAAACATGCATATGTTCAAATATGATAAAAAAGAAATTGGTTAATTTACTAAATGTTTAGCATCCTGTGATATAGGAATATCAGGGTCATTTATAACCCCTGCTGAGAAGTTGTGCTTTGTATCTCTTCCATTTTGGTTGTAGTTCTGAAGTCCACTGGGTTCTGTTCATGGTAGAGCTGCTGTGACCAGCCTCAGTGGTGTCGTGGTTAGGCCATTGGTCTACAGGCTGGTAGGTACTGGGTTTGGAGTCTCGACTCTGATCCTAGTCGAGGCATGGGATTTTTAATCCAGATACCGACTCCAAACCCTGAGTGAGTACTCCGCAAGACTCAATAGGTAGGTGTAAACCACTTGCACCGACCAGTGATCCATAACTAGTTCAATAAAAGCCATAGTTTGTGCTATCCTGCCTGTGGGAAGCACAAATAAAATATCCCTTGCTGCAGGTTATAAAAGAGTAGCCTATGTGGCAACAGCGGGATTTCTCTGAAAAACCAGTGTCAGAATGACCATATGTTTGGCGTCCAACAGCCGATGATAAGATAAAAAAAGTCAATGTGCTCTAGTGGTATCGTTAAATAAAACAAACTTTACTGGTTTTATAGTTACTTGGAAGTGTTGTTTGTATCTCTTCCATTTTGGTTGTAGTTCTGAAGTGCACTGGGTACTGTTTGCGGTAGAACTACTGGGCCGCATGGTGTTGAATTCTGTGATTTTGGCCGTCGTCGTCAACTACGGGACCCAGTGCGAGATGATTCTCTTCTACGTGATGGGTATCGCTCTTCGTCTGCAGGAGAAATCAACCGATCTCAAAACAGCCATGAAGGTTGTTTTTTGTGTGTTTTTTTTAATGTTTAAATTAATTTTTAATACACACAAAGATGCATTGCAATTGATGCATTGAAATTAACCAATCTTAAAACAGCTATGAAGGTTTTTATTTATTTATGTTGAGTCTTTTGTTTAATGTTTATTAATAAATTAATTTTGAATACACACAAAGATGCATTGATTGAAGGAGAAATTAACCAATGTTAAAACAGCTATGAAGGTTTTTATTTATTTATGTCGAGTCTTTTGTTTAATGTTTATTAATAAATTAATTTTTAATACACACAAAGATGCTTTGCAATTGATTCATTGATCACAGGAGAAATTAACACTGTAAATGATTATTTCTCTTAACAGGATATGCTACTGTTGAGGCAAAGCATCAGTTTGCTAAATGGAACCATGTCCAAGATGACATCACTGACGTCGGTTATCCTAGCAGAACTTTCCATTATAGGTAAACTTTCCAACATAGGTAAACTTTCCATCATAGGTAAATTTTCCATCATAGGTAAACTTTCCATTATTTTCCATTATAGGTAAACTTTCCATTATAGGTAAACTTTCCATCATAGGTAAACTTTGCATCGTAGGTAAACTTTCTATCATAGAAACTTTCCATTATAGGTAAACTTTCTTTTACAGTTAAACTTTCCATCTTAGGTAAACTTTCCATTATTGGTAAACTTTCTATCATAGAAACTTTCTATTACAGGTAAACTTTCTATTATCGGTAAACCTTAACATCATGGGTAAACTTTTAACATCGTGGGTAAACCTTAACATCATGGGTAAACTTTTAACATCGTGGGTAAACCTTAACATCATGGGTAAACTTTTAACATCGTGGGTAAACCTTAACATCATGGGTAAACTTTTAACATCGTAGGTAAACCTTAACATCATGGGTAAACTTTTAACATCGTGGGTAAACCTTAACATCATGGGTAAACTTTTAACATCGTGGGTAAACCTTAACATCATGGGTAAACTTTTAACATCGTGGGTAAACCTTAACATCATGGGTAAACTTTACCAAAATGCAGGGCTCACACTGAAAAGAATTTTATGTCAACCAGTGTTCAGATATGTAGAGTATTTCCTTGAAAATTATCCAATAGTGGCTAATTTAAAGAACATTTTATGAGCCATTTTGTATAAACATTAGCAAGTGGCTAATCAACAATGGACAAGGTGAGCCAAGACAATGGGTAACCTCTTAAAATAGCCAGCGGTAAAGCTCTCGCTTGATGCACAGTTGGTCTGGGATCGATTCCTGTTAGTGGGCCCATTGGGCTATTTCTCATTCCATCCAGTACACCACGACTGCTATATCAAAGATCTTGGTATGTGCTATTCTGTCTCTGAGGGATGGTGCATCTAATAGATTCCTTGCTGCTAATAAAAAAGAGTAGCTCATGAAGTGGCGACAGCGGGTTTCCTTTTCCAATCTTTTGTGTGCCTTAACCATATGTCTGACACAATATAAATGTACATAAAATGTGTTGAGTGCATCATTCAATAAAACATTTTATCCAATAGCCGATATGATTAACAAATCAATGTGCTCTAGTGGTGTCATTAAACAAATGTTTTAACTTTCAGGAGTGAGTATTTTGGCATTGAACAAGTATGATTTGGTGCGAGTGTGGGTCTACAGAAGTATCTTCCCCGTCATCTGGATACTGATGCTCAGTTTTCCTCTATTCCAGGTAAACACAGCACACTTTCCTTCACAATATTAAACGAACTTTATCATGTTTATGTCCAAGTGAAATACATTTTTAATTATCATGAGCTTTAGTGAGTGACCATGAAAGTTACTTCACGAGGGAAATACATGTAAACATGATATGAAAAGGTAGCGAGTTTAATATCCTATTTATTACCCATATTACCTGATCATAATTTATATCACTCAACTTATTTATTTGATGTTCGTGTAAGGTTGTAGTGTGCCAGTCGATGATGTCATCATGTGATGTCAAAGTGTTAAATCCCACTTGACGTTCTAGTGGGACGTATCACTTTGATATGCACCAAGATACTTTTAACTACATGGGCAATAAATACACAGAACTTCACATACATTTTTTTCGTTCCTATTTATTGCACAAGTTTATTGTGTGCAAGAATAATATATACCACGAGACTGCAGTCGAGTGGTATATATTCTTGCGCACAATAAACAAGTGCAATAAATAGGAACGAAAAAAATGTATGTGAAGTTCTGTATTTATTACATACCTTCTTTAGTTTATTTATTTATTTTAATTGATTTCCAAAGTTATGGCAAAAACAAAATAAATAGGTGACGTTCAATAACAGACGACACCGTTGATAAAAGAAATTTATAAAACTTATTTTTTATTTAAAAAATACAATATTTATTTAATTTCAGATTTTAAATATTTTTTTTAGTAATAATAATTATTAAAAAAAATTGTTCTATAAAAATTAATAAAATAATAATAAACATTCAAGGGAGCTAACTCTCAAACAATAATATGGGGGATTCCCCCAAAAATAGTTCAGGCTTTTATTGGACATATGTTCAATAAAAGATTTCTTTTATTGCACGGATCGGAATGGTCTTTATACTATACTAAGATTGAATGGGTATGTAATAATATTTATTACTGTATCCCTTCTAGATACTGGTGCTCAGTTTACCACTGTCACAGGAAATCACAGCACAGTTTCCTTTCAGTGGTACAGCATTCGCTCGATGCGCGGTCGGTGTGGGATCAATCTCCATCAGTGGGCCCATTGGGCTATTTCTCATTCCAGCCAGTGCACCACGACTGGCATATCAAAGGCTGTAGTATGTCTTATCATGCCTGTGAGATGGTGTATATAAAAAATTCCTTGCCAATAATTAAAAACTGAAGCGGGTTTCCTCTCTAAGACATGTTTGACATCCAATAGTTGATGATTAATAAATCAATGTGCTCTAGTGATGTTGTTAAACAAAACAAACTTTTTTTAAACTTATTACTGTAACCCTTACATAAACTCTCCTCTATTTGATGACACTGCACTGCAACCTTACAGATACAAATTAAGATTGATTATTGGTAATAAATAGGATATTAAACTCTCTACCATTTCGTATCGTGTTTATGCTCTCGTAACATAATTTTTATTGTCACTCGCTAAAACTTGTGACTGTTGAAAATTATTTCACTCGGGACATAAACATAATACAAATGGAAGTGCGTTTAATATCCTATAATTATTAACTCGGTTAATAATAAAAAAAATTATAGGTCATTTCTTTACATCCAATGAGAGCGTAATGTGTTGATGAGATTAGTTGAAGTTCATCATGTCAGACTACATTTGTGCAAATCGCAATATTGTCTTATTAGCGGTGAAGTGACTTCATCACTTTGGTTTACTAAATGTCAATTTACAATGTTATTTTACAAGTGTTATAGGGTAAATAGTAATCACTACTCGTGAATGTTAATATGTAAAATATCATCTTCGTCTAGTTAATCAGTTAACATAGACTCGGGCGATATATTTCATATTAAAAAATACTTATGATGAATCCTCAATATTATCAGCACCCAGTAGCCGATGTGTATTTTAGTCCTAGGCTGTCGTTAAATATTCATTAATTCATTCATTCATTCATTCATTCATTCACTCTATATATATCATCAGCACCCAATAACCGATGTGTATGTTTGTTCTAGGCTGTCATTAAATATTCATTCATTCATTCATTCATTCATTCATTCATTCATTCATTCATTCACACTATATATATATATATCATCAGCACCCAATAGACGATGTGTATGTTTGTTCTAGGCTGTCATTAAATATTCATTCATTCATTCATTCATTCATTCACTCTATATATATCATCAGCACACAATAGCCAATGTGTATGTTTGTTCTAGGCTGTCATTAAATATTCATTCATTCATTCATTCATTCATTCACTCTATATATATCATCAGCACACAATAGCCAATGTGTAGTTTTGTCCTAGGCTGTCATTAAACATTCATTCATTCATTCATAGTATATATAATCCAATGAACTGTTGTCATCCTGTACAGGCAGCAAGGGTGAACTCTGTGTGTCGCAGATTGAAGAAAATATCGCTTGAGATGCGAGTGTTTGGGTACAAGAATAACTCACAGCTGGATCTCGATTCATTCCTTCAGTTTGTTGGACAGACCAGGTTAAAGGTAATTGTAAACTGACTGAGGTGTGTTCTGTATTTTGATTGGTTAATTACATTCTTTTTCCGGGATCAAATAGACAGTAACACCCGGAAAGCTAATGATGTCATTAGAAAGTGACGTCATTAGCAATTGGAACAGGCGAAGTTGATGATTCAAGTGTCTACAGTTAGATTGTAGCCAGGTATTTTTTTTCAATATACAGTTAGTTCTGTAGAAAAACGATTCAGTTTACAATGGAGTTTTTAGATTTGCGGGCATCAAATAGACAATAACACCCGCAAATCTAAAAACTCTTTTAATTTTAAAATTAATTTTTTACCTCAGGCTAACGCTTTCGGTCAAAAATGACATTTGCGGGATCAAATAGACAATGGGGGGAGGAGGGAGTTGGGGGAGGGAGGGAGTTGGGGGGAGGGAGGGACGGATGGGCAGACACACCAGATGGACACACCAGGGAGGGAGTTGGGGGGAGGGAGGGACGGACAGGCAGACACACCAGATGACACACCAGATGGACACACCAGACAGATGGAGACACAGACAGACAGACACAAAGAGGAGAGAGAAATAAAGAAAAGAAAAACACACAGAGACACACTGACAAACACACAGAAATAGGAGAGACAGAAACAGACAGAGAGGAGAGAGAAATAAAGGAGTGAGAGGACAGAGAAAGAGAGAAACAAAGACAAACAGACAGATTTAAAGCAGGGAGAGACAGACAGACAGAGAGGAGAGAGAGCAAGAGAGTCAGACACAGATATAGAGACAGAGAGAGATCACACCATTAGAGCACATTAAGTATTATTAATCATCGTCTATTGGATACGAAACATTTTGGTAATTTTGACATGTAGTCATCAGAAGAAACCTCTTAATTCAGCAAGGGATCTTTTATTTGCATCACCCCACAGACATAATAGCACATACCACAGCCTTTGATATATCAGTCATGGTACACTATCTGGAATGAGAAAAATTCCAATGAAAGAATGAAATGTTTTAATTAACGATGCACTCAACACATTTTATTTACGGTTATATGGCGTCAGACATATGGTTAAGGACCACACAGATTTTAAGAGGAAACCCACTGTCGCCACTTCATGGGCTACTCTTATGTATAAAAAATACAAATAATGTCTTTCTTTCAGGCGAAGTTGTTCCACATTCCCATCCAGCCGTCATACGTGATCTCGATTCTCGTGTTGACGGCCTTCGTCCTGCTGATTCTCTTCCAGACAAGCAGCATCGGACCCATCGACTACATCTTCTAGCAGTTGGCACAGCGCTCTGGGGAGTAATACTAACATCAGACTACCAACTGTCAGCACAAAGTTGGCCAATTCGACAGTTACACTATAATTTCCCCAAACTTACGATGGGTGTGCATTCAGATTAACAACTTATGGGTTATACCACAAGAATTAAGTTGTACGAGTGCTCAGACTGGTAAATGGACAGTCGTAAAAGTTATGAGAGCAAAAAGTTGGCCAACTTTGTTGGCAGTTGGTAGTTTAAACCTAGCATTAGCTGGATGAAATCAGTTGCTTAATTTTAGCAATCTGGCAACATGCATTTCAGCTTCAGCTCGTTTTAACCAAAGGATCACAAAGTTGCCAGTTTTCAGTATTACCGTAGCTTTTTTGGTGAATTTATTTTAAAATATATTTACCAAATTAAGACTTTAATTTATATTGGCTTGAAACTGTTTGAGTTGTAAGTCTGTGTATATTAGATTGGCTGACAGGAAGTTACGCAGAACTTGTGATTGACCTTCACATTGTTGAGTGACAGGAAAGTACAAGACTACTGTACAGTACTGTAATTGTTTTGGTGTTTTTTTAAAAATATAGGCCATTGTTGGTGAACAAATGGAACAAAACTCAAACAGGGGTCACAGAGATTTATAAAGCTATGATCCGATGTCTAGCCAATTGTGTCGATGCGATATTCTAAAGTAGCAAAATATGCTATAGGTCATCTGAGGTCAAATGTATCTTCATGTGATATGCTATGGCTAATCAGGTTGTAAATTTTGCCAAATCCTATGTTTGCATGAATCACAGATTTAGGGTTGGCATTGTGTATGATTATGAGAAGAAATCCCAGAGTATCTATATTACTCCATTTTATGATGGATTCCTAAAACAAATCAATGTCTGCTAGTGATTAACCTTAATGTGATAAAATTATGCTAGAATAGCATCAAAAATTATGCTAGAATAGCATCAAATGCGACTTTTGATGACATAAAACTAAAACTTTATCAATTATTGATTACCCTCCTGGTGAATGTCTGGGTGTGTTGTACACATTTAGTATGCACCTGGTGGTGTGTGTTAGTGATGTCGTTTTGGTCTGTGTTAGTTGCAAAAAGACGTCATTTCGGTAAGTGATGACATCTTCACTGGTTTTAGCTGTGTGCATTCGCATGTCTCGTTGAGTAATGTTGGTAATAATTAATTGTCAGATATTGCATTATTTGATGGTGGGTAATAAATGAAATATCACACTTGATTTCACTAGATAACATATTTATGAAACTCATGAACCACTCCTGGTACTTGTATCTTCTAATATGGGAAGTTCACTCGTTTCATAAAAATGATATCCAGCAAAAATGTGTATATGTTAAAAGTAATAAAAGGGCTTACGTATCAACAACAACAAAACAAAGGAAAAAAAGTTTGTTTTGTTTAACAACACCACTAGAGCACATTGGTTTATTAATCATTGGCTACTGGATGTCAAACATGGTTATTTTGACATATAGTCTAAGAGAGGGATATCCACTAAATTTTTCCATTAGTAGCAAGTGATCTTTTATATGCACCATCCCACAGACAGGATAGCACATACCATAGTTTTTGATATACCGAAGTGAGATGTAGCTCAGTCGGTAGAGTGCTCACTTAAGGTCCATTAAGCTGAATGGGTTTTTTCTCATTCCAACCAGTGCACCACAACTAGATAAAGGCTGTGGTATGTGCTTTCCTGTCTGTGGGAAAGCACATATAAAAGATCCCTTGCTTCATTAGGAAAAATGTAGCAGGTTTCCTCTGATGACTAAGAGTCAGAATTACATGTACCAAATGTTTGACATCCTATAGCTGTTGATTAATTAATCAATGTGCTCCAGTGGTGTCGTTAAACAAAAAAAACTTCGACATACCAGTTGTGGTGCACTGGTTGGAACGAGAAATAGTCCAGCAGGCAAGGATCAACAAAGCCCATGTTTTTGAGAATAGTAAGTTTGGCACCACAGGTGTATGTCCTGCTTGAACATGTGTGTTGTTACATCCTCACAATATGTGTGATCATCTTTATGTTAATAACTGTGTGTTAAGTGTTGTTAAATGATTGAATTTACCTACATGTAATTAAACAAAACTGTATCAAGAGATTGCTGCCATTGTTGATGTGCTCTCGATTAACAAAGTCTTTACAACAATTAAAATTACATACTATTTTTTTGTTTGGAGTATCAGTGTTTGTATATCAATCAATCAATCAATCAATCAGTCATTCAGTCAGTCAATTCTTTCTGGGCTACTATAAATATTCGGAAGACCAGAAGTACATTAAATATACAGACATTGTTATTCTAGTAGTGTGTAATTTTAAATGTTAATAAATGCTTCATTAATTTATATGTTACAATGGTAGCAAGCTATGGATATGTTTTGTTAAATGTTGAATTGTAAGAAATATTTATCACATATTTAACCAGCCATGTCTTTCATAATTTGTGTTGAATTGTAAAACATCAAACTATATTTATTATCTATAGTTTATATATAAATCTTTAAATGTTCTTTTTTGCTCAATTTGTGAAATGTTATATATATATATGTTAGTTTTATATTATGTGTATGTATACATATCTATTAATATATTGTTTATATCATTTATAATGTAACAGATGTTAGCAGTCACATAATCACCTTAATATACACCATTTTGTTTTGTTTTTACATTTGGTTTCTTTCTGTAGTTGCAGACTTGTTTTTGAAGTGTGCAAAACTCCTGAGCCCATTTTCAAAAAATATTTTAAGTCGAGTTTTGCACGTAAACAAATCTATGACTAAAACACAATTCTTATTACTATAATTATAGTACAACAAATATAGTTAGAAACACACATCCATGTATTTTTTCTTCTTCTTTTTTTTGTCTTTAAAATTCGATATTTTCCTTAATGATGTGATTTTCTGTGTGAAATGTATGCCCGGTATAACTGCTAGTCTCAGAAATAAATTTACAATGTTTTGTAAAATTACCCCTTGACCCCTAGTATGAACAGCATTTTAAGTTTTAAATTTAATGATTTACTGAAACTAATAATCAGATTAATAATAAAAACAACTTCCTTGTATTCTAATTTTAATACATTAAATATTGTATTTTTTAACATCCTTCATGAAAACAAACTGTTTATGAATTTCATTTGGAAACTAAACAACACCATTGATAATATCTAAGAAATTACATATTATGTATATTATAAATCAACATCACACAATGTCCTTAATCACATTTAGCAGGGCAGTTTAATCCCTCCGTCTGTGACAGGAAATGGGTGGGGGAGGGTAAGAGGGGACCACCTGCGCTATCAGGTTCAAGGGAGAACCAGTAGCCCAATCGACTTGGAGGCAGGTGGGGTGTTTGTAAGTGCTATGGAGTTTTGATACCCTAATGGATTTGAGTGCGCAATTTAATTGAAGGAATTTTGGCACAATTTTGATGGGTCGTTCGAATTTGAAATTGTGTGTGAGAGCTAGAATTTGATCATTAGTAGTCCGAAATAGCTCTTTGTTATGACCGCCTTGCTGTAGTAGGGTGTTTCCCTAGGTTGTCCGTAGGGTCCTTAAAAGGACCTGATCTCCTATGATCATTACTTGGAGGATCTCAATCACACTTTATGTTTCACTCTCCTGGATTTTCCAGACTGAAGGATTCAAGTTGATTGGTGGCTAACACATACCAGTTTTTCCAGAAATAAATTTCTGCATGTTTCTTAAAAGTTTAATAAAATATTTTAATTACCATACACATGAGAACTTTTAAATTTATAGCTGTTAATGTCTTAACAGTCATTTACAGTTGCTCTGTAAGTTAATGAATGAAAATTCACTGCAACACTGACTGCTACTACCAAATTATATACAGTATAGGGTAAAGTACTCTTACAACAAACATCAAGGGACTATGCACATCGGTTCATTATAGTTGTAGTTTGTTATATACATTAGTGGAAGTTAGCCATTTTCATTCAGGAAGTCTGGCATTTTTAATTTTCCAAATTTAAACAAGGATTACAGTATCTGACCTGGAATAAGCCCATGTTCGGGAATAAGCCCACCCCCATTTTTCATACAAGGAAAAAAATGAACCTATATCCGTGAATAAGCCCAGATTAGTAGTAGATTTTTTTAAATTTCATTTATTATCACTAGTATCAGTGTGGTTATTTTGGATGCATTGTCGTTAATGCTACTGACTGACAAGATACAAATAAAATAAAAATTATAACTGGTTCACTGCCTGTTTCATTTAGAACGACCATCAAAATTGCGCCAAAATTCCTTCAAGTTAAATTGCGCA
>JAECMU010059651.1:0-10081 GCA_016106625.1 Dracogyra subfuscus
AGGAAAGTCCTTTTATTAAAACAATACAAATTTAAAACACGGCAGTGGCTTCCATGCAGTCGTTAAACTGGTATTTTTCTTTGTTGAACAAATTGAGAAATACTGGTTTAATAGACAATTTTGTAGACGTACCAGTCAAAATCCAATCAGAGCTACGCTGCTTATTTTATTCATTTTGGAGAGTGATTTTTCACTCGTCTTAGCATATTGCGGTTGTGCGATTTTCCACTCGCCTACAATTTTCAAAAACCAAGGACTGAGTATCCATTTGTATGTTTGATCCACACAATAAAAGTTATCATCGATGTCCCAAACTGCATTCACCTAACGACAAAAACACAATTACAATATTTAGGGAAATGCTAAGTTGTAAATTTTTCAGTTACAATACGTGAAACAAAATCGATTCCAATTAGTTAACATAAAAAAAATGTGGACGTAAAACAAATCCCTTCTAGTATACAAAAGAGAAGCACCCTCCAGTAAACAGGAAAGAGTGCATCGTTTCTAACTCTGTTAAGGTGCATGCAATTTAATTTTTATAGTTTCAGCAACATGTGACTAAAAAGTCCCACTTGTTTGTCGCCAAATTTGTCACATGATTGGAACAGTCATTCTGTTTTTTGTTTCCGCTGACTCTTGTTTGATGTTTTGTCCTTAATTGAAGATTTAATTGGTTGTAACTGATGATTTTTACTTACTGTCATTTGTTTAATTCAGCAAATCACAATAAAATATTAGAAACTTTTAATTTTCTTAGGGATATCACTGCTTATAAAACAATGGAAGCAGTACTATTCATCATTAAAATAATTTAGCTTGAATGTCAAATATATTACATACATGTATGTATCACTGTTTCATACCTTTACAAAAACAAAATTAGCTGGCTATATCAATGCGATTGATTCATTCAAAGAAGATAGAAATAAAAAGAACTGAAAAATGTTATCCCATGCTTGGGAATCACTTTCTAAAAATCTTTATTATTTTTCAAATATCTTGAAATCTTTATTACAATAATAATATTAAAAGTTCAACAAAACTAATAATAATGCCTATATATATATCTGGTTCAACTAATGGTACATGTATAAAAGATGAGCCAGCTTGTACATTGTACTAACCTTTTTGTACCTGATACTGAGAAGCAAAAATAAGGGGTAGATTTTGCCACAAAGTCAACCAACGGACAATGATATGACATGTATATATAATGTATATATGTATATATAATGGTAACCAAGTTTTTCTCTGTGTTTATTTTACTGTTCTTTTTTTTTTTTTTTTTTGGTGGAGGGGGTTGTGCAGCCATCCTCCTTTAATTTTAACGGAGTGAGAACACCGTTATTATTAATCTAGCATGAGTACATTGCCGTTGATCACTAAAATTCAACACTACAGGAGAAAAGTCAATAGGACATATGACCTAAATGTATTTATCCAAAACATTGTTGAAAAAAAATGCTGTTTCTTCCTGTAAGTGCGTGTCTTTGTGATTAATAAGCGGACAGCATGGCCCAGTGGTAGAGTGCCCGCCTGATGCGCGGTTGGTCTAGGATCGATCCCCGTCAGCTGACCACTGGGTTTTTTTCTCGACATAACCATATGTCCGACGCCGATATAACCGTAATTTAATGTGTTGAGTGCGTCGTTAAACAAACCAACAAAAAAAATTGTGATTAATAAGTGAGATATTTGTTGTCCATGTAGAATTATTTTTGTATTCAAATGGGAATCTTGGCTTACTCAGCAATAGGGTATGGCAATAATCCAGAATTTTTGTTATAGTATTAAACCTTTACTCATGAACTGTTTTAATGATATTCAAACTAGTGACATATGATTGAAGTTACAGTGCCTTTAAGTTGGGGTAAAATTGATATTCTAATTCTAATTCTTACCTTTCATTATAGGCTCTTTTTTTGTTGCACAGAAGATAGCATTGCACTTTTACAGCATCATGACATGAGCATCGGAACTTTATTGAAGACTCCAGTTTGAAAACTGATGCACCCATCAGAATGGTGTCTGAAGGTGTTGAGCGATATCGTCGAAGTCTGAGCCAAGAGAAGCCATGTTTTATGTCTATTCTTACTGGAGAGTGGATGGAAATGCCAGACTCGGCAAGGGTAAAACTTAAAGCTTAGTCCTTTCCAGTCCTATGCAATGGAAATGTCAAGTTATCATATGTGTTTACAATGTCTATGGCACTGTACTAACATTCTTAAAAGGCATACATGTACAGTCTGTATAATTCTAAAATTAATGCTGCTATAAGTGCCACAAATATATTCTGAGGCAAAAGTAGTTTACTGACACTTTATCAAATGAAAATCACTAAATTTATTCCTGCTAGTTAAGGGATGCCATTTTCTTTTCCTTTCAAGGCATCTGCTACTCTAGCTTGGGGCGAAATGATGTCACCTCCTGACCAACTTGTAAAAAAGAGCAGTAATTTTCTTTGATCAACCTGAGTTGTAAAACAACATAAATGATGTGATAATATAATGAACTATTTAACTAAATATATTTCAAGTTGCATTTACAGAACGAAATAGGGTTATTGTATTTTTCTCTTAAATAATCCAAAGGAAAAATTACACAATCAGGCCTATTGGTATGCTACCTTGAAGCAAAAACTACAAACCACGATACTCAAGTTATAATTTTCTTTTCTTTAGTCCTATGTAATTGGTCAGTTGTGTGATTTTAGATGGGGAAAGTCTACTTAATCAATAGTTTTACAGAACTATTTACAGTAATAAACCCTGTCCATTACCATTTTAGGGGCAACAGGTAATATTACACTATACCGGTATGTATTACTGGGATGTATATTATTACGGATTATTGCAATGCATGCCTATTTTATCATCCCTAATAAACCAGGTAGATTTGTGTCTCTAGACTAATTCCTGATATTACGTGTTAAGTAGGCCTATTACGTAAACTCCAGCATTCCAGAGGGTGTATTCACTGGAATGGAACAAAATGGCTGCAGCCGTTATATATAATAGCCATCACATCTAACCATTTTATTAATTAAATATAATAATATACTTGTTGATATTAAGCAATAATATGCATTATATACTTTTTTTAAAGCCTTGCTTAAGCATTCTTTAAAATACTAGTGCATGCATTTTTTCACTGACATTGCGTAAACCCCCCAAAATTAATTTAAATTGTGAACTAAGTTGACTTAACTTTTACATCAGCTGGCATTGTTGAATGCTTTCTTGAAATGTGAGTGGTGAATATACATTTTTTTTAAACTATGTTGAAGCAAGTTTTCAAGTTCATCTTTATTACAGTGTGATTATTAAAGGGACATACTCTAGCTTTTAAACACTAAGACATATTTTTTAAATATTAGAGCCATTTTTGATATTATATTTTATTGTTTAGATTATCCATTTCCATACATGCAAAGTGTTTTTGGTCATCCTGGTGTTTTTAATAGACTATATGCAGTCTTCGCCATGAAAGGCGAGCGATCGCTCACGCTCGCCTCCGCACACGCCTCAAATGTTTAAGACGAGCGGCGTATCGTTCGCCTTAAATTTTAGCTATGAATTTTTTTTTATTAAATTGAAGTTAGAAAAACATACTCGCAAGTAATTATTCACCTGAACTATGTATGAAAATCGGGCTGTGAACAAATGTCTCAGAAATGTACGCGCAATAGCGATCGATGACGTAACGTTATATAGTAATACATGGCACATTTGTACAAACATATTTAATAAGGAGAGTGATTGCTCGCCTGGCTCAATTAAGGAGAGTGATCTACAGCTCGCCTTGATTTTACTCATGGCGAAGACTGATATGTATCACGAAATACATTTCTCATATTTTTAAAAACGCACATGTATCTGAGAATTAACAGTTATGGAGTCAAGTTTTAGTCTATTTTTAGAGGGTATTTTACCAAGTCAAAGTCACCGACTCCTGTTTCACTCAGTTATAACTTTATCCAAATGTGTTACAGGTTTGTAGATTAATTAAACTTAGTGTTAATTTTTACAAATTAAAACTAGGGTCTGTCCCTTTAATGTTACATGTGCGATCTACACATGCCACAGAAACATTTCACTAGGTGTGCCATTTTATAAATATTACAAATATCAGAAATTTGTTTTTTCAGATTGTTTTCATGTTAAAAGTTGTTTACATGTTATTTATTTCAGCTGGGAAAATGCCGGTCAGTGATAGATTTTGAGAAGTTAAACAGAGTCGGAGAAGGAACGTACGGCATTGTTTGTGAGTTATTTTGGTTAAGAAGCAATAAGGTTATGAGATGAAATCCTAAAATATATATAATAAATAATTTTTACAACTCTACGTGAATCCTGTGAACAAATCTTCTAATTCCATGCCTGAAATTATTTTCATGTACATACCAGCACTGTCTGTTGGAAGGAGCGAGTAAAAGATTCCTTTTCGCTAAAGAAAAACAAATGTAATAGGTTTCCTCTAGCTGAGGAATATACATGTTCGTTAGAATAATCAATTATCAAATGTTTGATATCCAATAGTGGATGATTAATAAATAAATGTTCTGTAGTGGTGATATTGTTTAATAAATTTCACATTTATCACAGTACCACCTCTCACCTGATGCAGATTGGATTTTACCTGCTCAGGTGGGGAGGTGTAAGTCTGTTACACCTGCTTCTCTTTTACCGACCACTGAAACCTAACCTTAATCTACAACTCTAGGGGTGGGATGTAGCCCAGTGGTAAAGCGCTCACTCGATGCAAAGTCGGTCTGGGATCGATTCCCCGTCGGTGGGTCCATTAAGCTATTTCTCGTTCAGCCAATGCACCACAACTGGTACATCAAAGGCTGTGGTATGTATAATACCCTGTCTGTGGGATAATGCATATAAAAGAACCCTTGCTGCTAATTAAAAAAAAAGTAGCCCATGAAGTGACGACAGCAAGTTTCCTCCTTCAATCTGTGTGTGGTCCTTAACCATATGTCTGACACCATATAACCATAAATAAAATGTGTTGAGTGCATCATTAAATAAAACCTTTCTTTCTTTCTGATCTTCAACTCGGATACCTGAAGTGTGTGCCCAAGACGTTATGCTTGAACCATATTTGAATATAAGCATGAAAATTAAGTTAAAATGAGAGGAATGGATGTTTTATTTTAAAAGATAATTGTAAATATTACAAACATAAAAAGATTTGTATAAATGTTTTCATACCAGAAGATACCTGTACATGTATTTTCAGCCATTTCCAGCTGAGTACCCTGTCATATCAAGCGGGGATTTTTTGTTTTGAGTATTATTTAACTTTTAAGCTAGGGAATATTTTCAGGTGACAGTCTAAGTATAATAACTTTAATGTAAATGTATAACTGGCATAACAAGTAGTCCCTACAGTAAATTTACATATTATTATTAGTGTTATTCTCACTTGGTCGTTTTCATTTCAGACAGGGCAAGAGATACTCGAACAAACAAAGTGGTGGCTCTCAAGAAAATGAGGATGGAAAGAGAAAAAGATGGTATGAAGTTGTGTGGTTTTAAATAAATGTTTTGGGTGGATTTTTGTGTTGGCAATTGCATGTTTTAGGTGGGTTTTTTGTTTTTGTTTTTTAAACTCATGCTTTCTCAGCACTATCATACTGTATGTATCTTTTAACCTTTGGCGAATGTTTTTGCTGACCCAAAGCTAACCCTGGAATATCTAAAAGAACAATATACTTTTATTAAATAAAATTACTAGATATTCTTGTACTTAATCTGTATCAATGATATCACACTATTGTTCTAGGTGTAGACTATTTTTCAAGAATCATCACCAGCAAAACAATGCAATTTGAACTTTTTATGCATTCATGGTCAGAGATTTGAACCCACTACTGACAGAACTTGATACACTGTAAACAAGTACAACACTTTATCCACGAGGCCAAACATCTGCATCACCAAATTAATATGTCATTTAAACCTAATAAACCTGATACTTGAGATAGTAATGTATTCTGGTGGAACACGGCAAAGATATCGGAAACTAAATCGTATATCAGAGATTACACATTTACAATGTGCATCACGCTTAATGTAATCCATCCACTACTTGCCTGAACCATTGGTTAGGTCTGACAGGATCCTATGGTTTTGGGGTATTTGTTTTGTAATTTTCCTTACAATTGTGACCAATATGTTTATTAAAAAATATACCATACACATGTAGCTGTTAATTGAGCAGTCATGTAATTTGTTTTAATGAGTAATGGATTAAGTTGGAGAATGTACTCGGAAGTGTAAATTCATGTAAAATAATTAACTTCTGATATTATTTGTCATGAATCTACACCTCATCATACATTCTCCATTACATGTAGATAGATCACGCCGTTTTACATTTTCTCAAAACCCTTAATATCAGTTAACCTTTTAGTAAAGTTTGTGCATTTAAAAATCACAATTATTATAATAATTTATTGTGAATATCTTAGTTTAGTTAACATGCAAGAAGCCATGTTAAATACATAATTTAAAAAATGTAATGCTTGCATGCAAACAGAAACACATGGTACAGTTCTAATTCACAACCTCATTCATTATTTACAATCACCACCACCTAAAAACATCCAACAGAACCCAAAGACAAACTCGACTACATTAATATCTAATAATCACAATAAAAACAAAAACAGTTTGGTAGGTATGGTAAATTTTTGTTATAACTGTATTGTAAATAGTTTCAGTGTTAATGATGATGATTTCAGGAATCCCTATCAGCGGTCTGCGAGAAATCAACATACTGTTAAATCTGCGACACGATAACATTGTGGAGATGAAAGAAGTTGTTGTTGGGAAGAGCTTAGACAGGTATTTATATGTACTTTTCAGTTTCATTAGATTTAATGATACATTATTCCTTTTCTTCATCAATTTATAGCTCAGGCATGATTTTCACGATTTTTTTGTAGCAAATAATTTTCATATATTAAATTGAATTTGATCAAAATTGCCAAAAATGTATCTTTATTTAACTTTGATATAGTGTTGATAGCTTTTTATTATTATTTCAGCTTTTATTTGTAAATGAGTATTATTCAACTCTGTTTATTATCTTATTGAGCTACATGTCACATATTTTGTTTTATCATTTTAGTATTTTTCTGGTGATGGAGTACTGTGAACAGGACTTGGCGTCTTTGCTTGACAACATGGCAGCTCCATTTTCAGAATCACAGGTAACTCTCAACAGGGTTATAGGGACTTGAGCACCAGTAATCCCTTGTCAGTAATCCTATTAAGGACACAAATATTCACTTTTTTGTCCAATATGTATTAAAACCCCCACTCAAAGCACTGCAGATTTTTATCCAGATACTGGGAATTTGATGCCATACAGAAATACACATTTTGTGGGGTAAAAAAGAAAGAAATGTTTTATTTAACAACTCACTCAACACATTTTAATTATGGTTATATGGCATCAGACATTTAGTTAAGGACCACACAGATATTGAGAGAGGAAACCCACTGTCGTCACTTCATGGGCTACTCTTTCCGATTAGCAGCAAGGGATCTATATGCACCATCCCACAGACAGGATAGCACATACCATGGTCTTTGATATACAAGTCATGATGCACTGGCTGCGACGAGAAATAGCCCAGTGGGCCCATCAATGGGGATTGATCCCAGACCGACTGCACATCGAGCAAACACATTACCACTGATCTACGTCTCGCCCCTTAGTGGGGTAATGCTCTGGTATCCCGGTACCCTCCCAAAAATCCCTTGTAACAAATAAATGTTATTCCTGTGGGCCTGCTTAATCATTATAGACTTCTGTTTTTCCACACCAACAAACAGGGCAGGATACTCGACTCGATGTGAAGGGGCAGAGAGTTCAAATACAAGGGCAGAATTTTGTGTCTTAATTACATTTTAAATTTTTTAGCCAATTCTGTAATCATAATGTAAAAATATATACTGTTAAATCAGGCATAGAATATACTTAAAGTATAATGTATAAAATTTCTGATTAACTTTTTTTCTTTTGATTATTTAGGTGAAGTGTATTGGCATCCAACTTTTGAAAGGTCTACGATACCTCCACGAAAATTTCATAATTCACAGGTACATACAGCAATGGTAAAACAAGGGGGATCCAGGATTTTGAAGGCAAATGAGTCCAGCTTCTAAAGGGAGTGCAATCTGTAGGGGGATTTGGAGGCATGTTGCCTGGAAAATTTAGAAATAAAGTCACTCAGAGATTTATAAACACATCAAAACAAAAAGTAATTAAAAAGGGTGGGCAGGGATCACAGTCACTTCACCCTCATATCTAGGGTCGATAGCCATCAGTGGGCCCATTGGACTATTTCTCATTCTAGCCAGTGCACCATGACTGGTATATCAAAAGTCATAGTATGCACTATCCTGTCTGTGGGATGGTGCATATAAAAGGCACCAGGCTCATGATGGAAAAATGTAGCAGGTTTCCTTTCTATGACTATATGTATAAATGTCCAAATCTAACAGATGATGATTAATAGATCAATGTGCTCTTGTGGTGTCGTTAAAAAACAACCCCAAAAACAATTTTATATACTATACTTATAAGTCCATTTATTTAAAAAAAATAAAAAATGTTTATCACACTGCCCCCTTTCTTTTCTCTCCTTTGAATTCTATCTCATTTCTTCCCAATATGGCAACTCCTCCTATCTTTCAACTTCTTTTGTTGTCCACCTCCACATCCCAGTCCTTGTCTCCAACCGTGACAGGTGCTTGTCTCGTGTGACTATCTGTGCCACACACCTGCCATTCCACATCAGCTTTTAGCTGTGGGCTTAGTCTAACCACTTCGGGGAGTGTTCAGTAGTTACTTTCTGGCTTTGTTAAGAGGCACTTGTAACCACCTACTATACACCCCTACTATGCACCCCTACTTATAAGTCAAGTTAATATAAAGTGAAAGCCATCAAAACCAGACTCTGTAAATCGGAACTCCCTCGAAACCTGACACTTTTCATAGTATAAAATGTCACCTTTCTAAACCAGATGCCTCTAAAAACTGGACATTTTAATTTTCACTGTACTTTGTGTATTTTCAGAGATTTGAAGGTATCCAATCTGCTGATGACTGATAAGGGTTGTATTAAAATAGGTTAGATATCATCTTGCTTCGTAATTTTACTTTGTTGCTTTGTGATAAAGTTAAATGACAAAAAAGTTCAATAGTTTATGTGCTAGCTATTACATTTACCCTGGTTTATATAGTTTATATGCTAAATATATAATAAAGTTTGAGTGTGGAAATTTTTTTAATGATTGCACTTAGGTACTTTCAGTAAAAGGCTGTCATTTGTCAAAGAATTTTCATTTAAATCACTATATGATCCTTGTCAGTTTAATTATAACAGTCATTGAAACATTTGTTGAATAAAAATGCATCTAGCATGAAAAATTGAAACATTTTGTAATCCTTTTTTCACGTATGTTCTGTGTTAAAGTTATGCTATTTGTTTTGTATATTATTAGGTTCCTTCACTTTGCAATATTTATTATGATTTTGTTGTCATTTATATACAATAAATGTACGACTACATATATTTGAATTTATATATTTATTTTACTATTTTTACAGCTGACTTTGGTTTGGCTAGGAAGTACGGGTTGCCCATGAAAGCCATGACACCAAAAGTGGTCACGCTCTGGTATGTAAAAGAGGATAGTGAAGATGTTACCATTTAAATAATTTACAGTTTATGTTCCGATTTAAACCCTTTTTAATTGTCACAAGCTGCAGCTTTCTAAATGGACATAAACGTTATAATACTTGGTAACATTTAATATTTTATTAACTATGTAGCTATTTTTTGGTTCTTCTCTTACACTTTGTTCCCATTTGATATCGGTGATCTCTCCAGTATTCAGGAAAGGGGTGGAGGGAATTGGTAGAGCTGGTTCCACTTATAGGAAGGGATGTTACCTAAGATTTGCAGGGTACAAGTACTTCGAAAATGAAGATGAATCTGATTACTCTGGTAGTTCAAGATGATGGCATCATAGGCGTCGGAAACGGGGGGGCC